>JARFJA010000035.1:0-10924 GCA_036326145.1 Rhagophthalmus giganteus | reverse complement strand
TTACTTAGGCACATTATGGCACGTTGTATTCGATGTTTTGTTTGTAACGATCAATTTCCTTCTAGAGTCGTGGGGATCGTTATTAATTTCAACAACGAAAAGATCGAAATCGCGAAACATCATAGAAAAGAACTCGATCACCGACATGTCGAAATCAATAATCACACTCGAGTTTGTATTAATTGCGATTAAATAATAAAAGCCGATTTGGAAAACACGAACAATCCTGAATGTTTACGCTTACAAGTTATAAAACAAAAGTCGACAGCCTGTTGCTTTATATGTAACAATATTGGAGGTGATCTTCATCATCTTTCTGTCAAGGCAAGAGTAAAATGTACCTTGACATGAATATATATATATTATATATATATATATATATATATATATATATATATATATATATATATATATATATATATATATATATATGATATATATATATATATATATATATATATATAGATATATATATATATATATATATATATAAATATATATATATATATATATATATATATATATATATATAGGGTAGAGTCGTCCAGGTTGGACTTTTTCGAATTTGAATATGAGATCGTTAGCGACATCTGTACAAAAGCTCCAATAAGTTACTTTTGTGAAAAACAAACTTTTCACAGCTTTCCTCATTCGATATTGTGTCTGTGTCCAGTGTAGTGTCTTCACCTGCTTCTTGACCGTGATAAAAGTTTGAAAACATCTATAGAAACTGTGCCATAGCTATGAGAAAAAAAATGCAAGCATCAAGGTAAGTGTATTTGTGTGTTATTTGATTAATAGTTAACGAAATCCCATCAGGATTTTGCAATGTTCAAAATAGTTTGGCTATAGTGCGACGCGATGCAATTATAACGTTGTAGTCAAGGTTGGACCTTTTGCGTAGTCAAGGTTGGACCGTCGCATTTTCTCGTTTCTATTAAGGTGGTAGACTATTTGTAATAGTTATATCAATATTTTTTCATGAAAAATGAAAAAAAGTATTGTTATAACTATTTCATAGCATATATATAATAAAAATGTGTTATATATCTGCCTATATATAAGTATGGTATGTTGTTTACATGATGCGCGTTATTTAGTTTATAGTTTTGTATTGTCTGACATTGATAAATTGTTTGTTTTTCCAGCAGTTCTCGCAAGAAGCGAACGACCGATCGGGGGAATGCCGATTTGGAAAGCATTCTTCAGGCCATCAAAGATGTTATATTAGAAAAAGAAAAATTGGGAGCAGTAGCGAAGTCACATGGCCTGCCACGAACAATTTTGCGGCGATATATAGAAAGAGTATCTATGAAATTTCCTGATATTTCTACCGTCTCCGATGAAGAACTTATGGAGACCATTAAGCAGTTCGTTAATTACGCTGGATGTGCCGTGCATCAAGTAAGCAAAGTGATAGATGTTGACGCATGAAAAATTTTAGAAGAAATGAACTTATTTGATTACAATGTGCAATTAAAAAATTATCAAGCGTTTTATTTAGAAATAATTTTCTTGTAAGCTATTTATAGAAAGTTTTTGAGAATTACATAATATAATTATTGGAATGGGTATTTGTTTCACAGGTGTTTTCAGCCGCAGAAGAGAAGGTACTGGTTGGCTATACAAAAAAATGTACCGACCACTATTACGGTCTTAGTATCGACGAATTGAGACAGCTTGCTTATCAATTCGCAAAAAAAAATGGAGCAAAGTATCCTTCAGCCTGGGATGCCAATAAAATGAGCGGACGAGATTGGTACTATGGATTCATGCGGCGTAACGGAGAGCTTTCGCTGCGCACTCCCTAGCAGACGAGCTTGCATCGCGTCAACTCATTTTCGAAGGAGAATGTGGACCTGTTTTTTCATAATCTGAATTCCGTTACCTCGCAAATTTCATATGGAGCAGCCGATATCTGGAATATGGACGAAACGGGCTTTTCCACCGTGCCGACGAAGATTGGGAAGGTGATCTCGATACGAGGTACGAGAAGAATTGGTCAGATTGCGGCTCAAGAACGAGGGTCGCAGGTCACAATGGCTTTAGCCGTTAATGCGTCGGGCAATTTTATCCCACCATTCTTCCTGTTTCCTCGGCAAAAAATGCAGTCCACTTTCCTGGAACATGCAACTCCTGGGACAGTCGGCTTCGCTAATGGATCTGGGTGGATGCAGCAAGCAGAATTCATAAAATACATGAAGTTTTTCATCGACAATACCAAAGCCTCCAAGCAATCACCGAAATTACTGCTGCTCGATAACCACTCATCTCACCTCTCCGTTGAGGCATTGGATTTGTCGGTTGAAAATGGCGTCACGTTATTATCATTTCCTCCACATTACAGTCATCGATTGCAGCCGTTGGATGTGTCGGTTTACGGACCTGTTAAAGCTTATTACAAGTCACAATGTAGTGCATGGCAGAAAAATAATGCTGGCAGAGTGTTAGAAATCCGACATATCCCATGCTTAGTTCGCTCTACGCTAGATTTGGCGCTGACGCCTAAAAATATAAAAAACGGATTTTCATCGACAGGCATTTTTCCATATAATCCGGATATCTTCAGCGACTCAGATTTTGTCCAAACTGTATTTAGTGGAGGAAATGATCGAGCTGTTGCCGAAGCTGAGATCAACGAGGGAAAACAACAACCTCGTATCACTGTTTCGGATGTCCCTGACGTTGGCACGATAAAAGAGCTCAACACTTCCACAGAATTTTCAACGTCAACGTCTACTGCGTCTAGTTTGTCATCTATTTTAAATGCAATCGGACCTCTGCAACCTGGTACAGTGCAGAAGAAATCGAATCGTGGACGGCGTCCCATGAAGAGCGCACTTCTAACTTCGCCAGAATGCCTCGATATGTTGCGTGAGAGGCAACACAAGCGAAGCGCTTCAAAGACACGTACGAAAGCAGGAATGACCACGAAGACGCCAGTTAAGCGAGGTCGTTCGTCCATGAAGGCTACAAAACAGTATTCACCCGATAATGATGAAGATGAAGACTTCTGCATTATTTGTTTGAAACCGATGCCTCGACGTTTAAATCGTAATAATTCCATTGCATGTATTGAATGCAAGAGAGATGTTCATTTGAAATGTGCAAATATTACCGCGAGTTACTTCGTCTGCCAAAATTGTATATCAGATTGATGTTTAGTAGAATATTAAAATATTAATAAAAATTACGTAAAAAACGTAAATACATCCATATTTCGTTATTTCAAACCATTCCCATTAATATTTCGTTAATTTCTAGTGGTGGTCCAACCTGGACTGTAAAATCCAACCTGGACTACAAATTTAATTTTTTTCAAACCGTCATAACTTTTTTATTTTTCAACCAATAAATTCGCGATGCACAGACGGGTTGTTCCGTTTTTCAAAACCTTTCGAATGCCGGGCGCTAAGTTTCAAAATTCCTTTTTAAACGAAAGTTATGGGCGAAAGTTGAAAAAGTGTCCGACCTGGACGACATTCCCCTACCTATTTCTAGTCGTGCACGTTATGTCCATCTTGACGATAGAATGCATCTGCACAATTTTTTGTATGGCGGTTTGAAATCGATAAATAGACCAATAAGATTAGCAGGTTCGGAAGTTGGCAGCTTTTTTGTTGAGTCACGCAGAGCAGCTACATTGCCCAGAGGAGATAAATTCATGGAAGAAAATGATTTAACGGACGCCGATTTCTGTACGACGACTTCTTTGACAAAGATTCAATTCGAACAGCTCTACACTTATCGCGATCCGGTTCGAGATGGACAGCAACGACGCTCTGTTAAAAAGAAAGATCTCCTTTTTGTTTTTGTGCAAATTGCGTCAAGGTTTATCTGATGATTTTTTGCGCGTTATTTTCACCTGTAAGAGTCGCCAATGCGTTAGCGTGACAATAAGCGTTGTTCGAAAATCACTAGTGCCGCGATTTGT
The DNA here is from genome assembly GCA_036326145.1 of Rhagophthalmus giganteus. Classification (NCBI taxonomy): domain Eukaryota; kingdom Metazoa; phylum Arthropoda; class Insecta; order Coleoptera; family Rhagophthalmidae; genus Rhagophthalmus; species Rhagophthalmus giganteus. The sequence continues at coordinate 6,990 of JARFJA010000035.1, read as the reverse complement.
CCCCGAAAACATAGGCTTAAACGGCTATTACTCGTGAGGAATTTATAAATCAACATGTCACGAATTTTGCCAATGAGTTGTACAATCCCAATCCTAATAATCCCAAGGTTGTTGTCATTGTAGATGGAACGTACACTTATATTGAGAAGTCAAGTAATTACAAAACGTTGCGGCAATCCTTTTCAGTTAAGCCCGTTATGTTGGTTGCCCCTGACGGTTACATTTTGGATGTACAAGGCCCTTACTTTACAGACCGTCCCAATAATGATGCAGCCATTCTTAGAAATCAGTTAGATTTGAATATAAATGGAATAAAAAATTGGTTTCGACCGGGTGATATATTTATCGTTGATCGTGGATACAAAGACGTTATTCCTTATCTTAATGATGAAAATTATATAAGTAAAATGCCTGCTTTTTTAGAGCCACCACGGCGACAATTAACAACTGAACAGGCTAATGAGTCAAGAGTGGTTACGATTCAAAGATGGATTGTCGAATCAAGAAACGGACTTCAGTTTCTCGATGGAATTCTTCGTAGAGCTCGTGTACTGCATTTAAAAGATTTTTATCTAATGTGTGGTGCATTAATGAACAAGTACCACGAACCTATTAGCGTGCAAGGAAAAACTCCTGAATTAGCTCGAAAAATAAAGGAAAGGATACACGAGCCAAATATAGTACAAGCATACGTAGAACTAGAAAACTTAGCACGAAGAATTGCAGTTTGGACTAAACTGGATGAAATAGAACTTCGAGGATTTCCAATATTAGATCTGAATTATTCGAAATCCCCAACTTTAGGGGTATATCAGTTAAGCTTATCGTCATCATACATTCAAGATAAACTAGATCATGATGGAACTGAAGTTTTCGAATTAGATGAGAACATAGAAGTGCCAGGTCTAATACGTATTCGAGTACACTCGCGGTTTCGGAATGCCACCAAGTACCAACTATGGATTGCTTTTGAGCAAGATTGTGATGAGGAATTTTTACAAGATGGACCAATCACAGGATATTATTGTACGTGTAAATCTGGCGCTCGAACATTGGGATGTTGTGCTCACATAGCTAGTGTCCTGTGGTACTTAGGATATGCCAGACATCGAGGTTGAGTTGAGGAGTTGTCAAAAGTGACATTTAATTGATTAAAGCACAAATATTATCATAACGTTGTATTGCCGATTGCGTGAAGTTATCTACGTTTTTATCAGTTTCAACGTGTTATATGTGTACATATATGTATGTAGAAATCGCCCGAAACACACAAGAGTTTATTTAATAACAAAGTATACGTGTAATGAAAATGTTAGTGTGGATGAGGTGTGTTTAGACTAGTGCAGATACAAACAAGGACGCACTGTTTGACTGGACCTTTACTTCGTCCCTTCTCGTGGGATCTTCATGAATAATTTTCAAAAAAACAATGGGGATACACTGGGATTAATTGACCCCGATAATGACAATTTGTCAGATAGTTCAAAAGAACTATCATCAAAAGATTTATTAGTAATTAAACATAACTTTGAATCAGAATTAGATAATACATATAAATATATCCACGAATTGGACAATGTAGTTAATAATAACCCGAAAACTAAAAAAGAAATAAAACTTATAAGGAATATCCTTAAGCAACAAGTAAGTAACTTAAAAAAGAAAAACCTTTTGAATATTACGTTTGAAAAAATAGACTCTTATAATAAAAATAAAAACTCCCTGCCTACAAATAACATGAAAGACATAGGAGTACAAACTACCTCAATAAAGGACTCTAATGACAAAGTCACTCAAACCTCTTTTAACAACACCGATATCAATATTGAGTCCGGCACTACAAGTTTCGTAAACTCTGAAAATTCTTTAACTACTGAAGACTGGCTATCTACTTCAAAAATTTTAAATAAGGATTGGCCTGATAATTACTTTACAAACACTACCATGACGAGTAATCCAAGGACAAGTATATTGGATTTATATTGTTGATCCAAAATGCATAAACTTAAAGGGTGTTTGGGAAGAAGTTTGTAAAAACTTTCCAGAAGGAAGAAATTTAATAAATGAAAATAGTTCCTCGATAGTATCTATTATGAAAGATGTTCAAATAGAAACGAACACTGGTATTTCAATTAATAAGTTGAATACTTTATATATCATCCCTATTCCTTATTGTTCCAAAAGACTGGATATGGAAATGTTATATAAAAAATTAAAGGATTTTAAAATTAACTTTGAATCTACTATAAGTAATAACTTAATATTATCAACCGCTGACAATTTAGACCGTAAACTTCTAAGAAAATGTGTCGAATTCATTTTCCATGGCTCTAATAAAATTATCTTTATAGAACTTCCCGTTAGCAATGTAAAACAAATTAATACTCCCATTACTAAGATTCCAAATAACAAAACTCACAATACTAACAAATTATTTATACAACCTAATAATAAAAATTATGCGGAGATCGTAAAATCCATTAAGAACAATGAAGATATCACGAATTTGAACATTAACATTAAAAGTATTAAACAAACACCTAAGGGCAATATCGTTATGGAAATCAAAGGTGATAAAAAAAATGCAGAAATGCTCAAAGATAAAATCAAAGCCAAAGACAAAGACATTTTCATCGATCATGCCCATAATAACATAGTATTACACATTTATGGGATGGATGGTCTTTGCACAGAAGAGGAGAAGAGGTTGGCCATCTCTCCCTTCATGAAGAACAACGAATTTCTCAAGGTACCGTCTACCAGGCCTAATAAATTCAATGGTTTAAATGCGACCATAATCTTAGACGAACGTCTTGGAAACTATTCGATGAAGTTGGGCAAAATCAAAATCGGCCTCACCTATTGCAACGTCAAACCTAGAGTTAAATTAAAACGCTGCCTCAACTGTCTGAACTTTGGACACGAACGTGTATCATGTCCGGAAAACAAATTATTAAATAAAAGAGCATGCTTCAACTGTGGGAAGAATGACCACAAAGCAGACAATTGTTGCAATGAACAGTATTGCATCAATTGTAATATTTCTGGCCATCGATCGGACGGAACTAGATGTCCCACATATAGAAGGATACTGTCGCGTACGATCAACTCTATTGTGAAAATTCCTGGACCAAATTTCATTCATGGCTTACGCCAGGAATGACATCTTATATATATAATTTCTAACTTTAATTTTTCTCTTCTTGATGCCCAAAATTGTATAAAATTTCGAAAAAACGAAGAATTCACTGGTAAAGACTACTATATTCACACTCAAATAAGATCTGCAAATCCAGAGCCCCCACAGAAGTAATGTCTTACGATGGTTCCGGTGGGGTGCATTAGCACTACCCTGACGAGGAGGGGTTTAGTCGGTAGGCACATCGGCTAGACTTGCCGGTGTGAATCCGACACTCCCCCCGGCGATACCGGGGGCGTCTTTTGAAGATTCCCCTCCTTGGAAGAAAAAAAAAAAAAGACATCGAGGTAATATAAGATATCCCGACCGAGCCACGCTCAACTATATTCAGGATGCGGCAGGTAGGCGGGACAATCTTGAGAATAATGAAGAAATGGAAGATGACGCGAATGATGAAGAGATGGAGTCACTCAACAGCAAGATTATTAGAAATAATGTTTAGAGTTATGTTGTGCATTAAAAAATCATTTTCTATAGCTGAACTTTGCGCGTTCGCGGTTTCCACCCTCTTGCGCCCCCATATCTATTTCTTGTCTATCTCTCGTCCGCCCCTCGTGCAAGGGCGAGGACGAATTATTGAGCGAATTGATAATGAGAAATAATGATGAGATTTATTTTGCATATAAAAAATAGTTGCTTTTGAGCTTACGCGGATGCCGCCCCCTTTCTACCCCTAAATCAACCCCTAGCGTAAGAGAGGACGAATACGTCTCATAGTCATTCTTCCTACCACCATCCTTGACATGGTGAGAAATATTCAACAAGTTAACCTAGTATTAATCCACAGATCCCACTACTGTGAATTATTACATGGGCAAGACGTTGAACTTTGAAGGTCGGTAGCTCAAAATTTCGAGTCCTTGGGACTTTATGCCCGTTGGGACTTTTGATCGGGAGGACGTATAGAGTAATATATCAAAAAATTAGGCCATTTGACGGAAACCTAATTTACACCTAATAATTGCGGGGTCCTTTTTCAAAAATCGCACAAGGCCAACAAAAGGGTTAACGATCGAAAACATAACGCTGCGTTTCGACCCTCCCACCCCTAAACAAATCGCAAAAACATCCTCGCGCGGCAACCGAACGGCCAGCGCCAGCGGCGCCGGCGTGTTTATTCGTCAAACAGATCTATGGTTTCCTTTAAGTGTTTCACGTTCGAAAATAAACAGTCGAACGGCATGTTTATGCGACGCGCGAGCAACACGGCCCGTCTGTACGTGCATACATTACGTACGTCTCGGGATGGGATAAACAGATCGTAAATCGGGATATAATCGCCGCATATAATCGACCGTTATTTAATGTTACGAAAATAAGAGAAACGTTTATTTAAAAACGCAATTACGCACACTTAAAGATTTGATGAAGTGCAGTGCCGGCCGGCCTATTTTCGGGCGCGTTGCGGGCCGCCGACGCGAAAATAGATCGCCGTCGATAAATTTAAGGTCGAATTCGAAAAAAAAAAAAAAAGAAACGCACGTCGACCGATCTTCGCTTATTGCGCTCGACGAACACGTGTTGCGCGCACTTAAAATTCTATTTTTGCATCGCGCGCTCGCACAAAGTGATCTCCAATTAGCGCCCGAGCGGTGGATGTGTATGTGTCGCCGTCGAACGCGAGGGGCGTTATCGCGTCACTTGCAGCGGAAACGAAAGCGGTTCGAAAATAAAAGGGGGATCAATAGCGCTCGCTTTTTGCGTTGCGTTTTCTTGAAGGGCCGGAGGGAATGTTTAAGGGCGTACGGTCCCTATTGCCGCCAAACGATAATCCGTAGATGGCACTGTTAGTGAATTTTAGAGAATTTTTAAACAGACCATCCTTCTTGGTTGAAATAGCCTGCCTCTGTAACGTCGTAAAATCTACCTGCTTTGAAGCTAAGGGTATAAATGTTTAGATACGGTGTTTTTACATTAAAACGTATTCGAAGACGATTTTAAAATTCGCAATACAAAAGTTAAGATTTAATGTTAAGTACAGGAAAAATCTGAGATTACTGATCTGAAAAACTGATTTATTTAAAGTTCGCTAATAAATAATCTACTTTAATTTTAATTGAAATTAGAAAATTAATTAATAATTAATATTATTATTATGATAACAATATAAATAGGGCGTTCTCGAGGTTATTGAATGCGAACGGATCTCGGTAATTGTATTGTCATCAAAAAATGTTGTTTTTAAAAAAATAGTAGATTTCACATGTGAAAAGTATTACATTAGGAAAATTGTAATTTAAGTAGATGTATTTTAAAAGAACATGTCTCGTATAAATTGTAATAATGTTTAATTTAATTTAATAATGTAAAGTTAAATAACTTTATTAAATTTAAAGTTAAATTAAAGTTAAATAATTTTATTAAATTTTCTTTTTCGATAACTGCATATAAAAAGTTTATTCTTATTGTTTCTGTTACGCGAAATGAGGTATGCGAAATGACAGTTCGGGACGCGAAATATTATAGATTGTTATTATCATTAACCTCAAATTAATTAATCGTAAATGTCAAACTTTCTAATCACATTTTTACTAATTTTGGGACAGTTATCAAAAAAATATTTGATACACGATTGCGAAATGCTTTCGCATTCTCGAATGATTTATTTGCTCGCTAGCGCTCGCAGAAAAACTTTTATTCTCGAATGCAAATATAATACAATAGTAATATTGTATAACTAGTGCTAAAATATCCACCTTTGCGCACGTGTTATATACTATGCTTTTCCGACGATCACAAGTATTTTTATTAAAAAAAATTGATTTTTGACGTTTACGAAAGTTCGTTTGACATTTTAATGAAATGTCATTTTACATTTAAATTGTCATTTAAATGACATTTTAATAAAATGTCAAATTTGATAATAAAACAGTTTATGCGTAAAGTAATTGCATGACAGTGTAGAAGACTTTGATTGACCGTGTGCAATGATCGCACACGGACTGCAACGTTTTCGATTGGCTAACGAGTTTCTTTACGCACGGTCAGCCTATTTGTTTGTAATGGTCAACTTTCCATAACATTTATTGGTGTGAAATTATGCACTTTTCATAATGGTCGTCGGAAAATGTAACTTTCCGTACTAATAATGTAGGTAATATATCAATTTCTAATATTTTTATTTGTATTACACCACCAAAGTTTTATAAATATGTACATGTAAATAAAGACCATTTATTAAATAATGACGTCAAAAGTAGAAGGTGCCATATATAAAAAAGGCAATATCGTAAGAACTTCAATTGCAAAATAGTCGTCAAAAAACTTAGTTACAAAATAGCAAGAAAAAAGATCAAAATTGATGTATTCCAATGATCTTGCGAATTCCTCATTGTTAATTTTCTCAAATTTAAAACATTTTATTCGTGCAATATACGATGTAATGAGATAGCTAATCGTGATTAAAATTTTGTTAATCACGATTCCGTTTCTAAAATGTATGTAAAATGTCATATACTAACCGTTTATTGATGTTATAATAAATTATGTCTAAATTCACAATATTGACTTAAAGAACTTAAAAGGAGAACGTTTCGTTTGATTTATACTGTTAAGTGACCAATCCTCGCGTTAGATTTTTAGGTTGTAAAATTTATGATCTTTTACAATAAAAATAGGGAGGTCTAGTCATATTACCCAGTATTTAACAATAGTTGTGGGACGACCCACAACCATTGTCCGATATTGGGCGTCAACATTTAAACCAAAAATTAAAACTTCCAACAACCCGCTTTTGATTATTTATAAAAAATTGATGTAAAAACGAAAATGATCATCAGAAGTGATTCTTA
>JARFJA010000034.1:0-11494 GCA_036326145.1 Rhagophthalmus giganteus | reverse complement strand
CGTTACGACGCGGCCCGCTTCGCCTCGGCATAATGTACGCTTACCTTTAAGCTCGCAAAATCTTTGTTTGCATTTAAAATATGTTATCGTACACTTCTATCCCTTTAAATTTACAATCACGGCAACATAATAACGACTTACAATCGCCGCATTCAACCAAGATAAAATAAGACAGTCACAGTGTCTACAAAACAATACAAGATTAATAATACACACACGCGCACGCACACAGTGTTCAGTCTGGTACAATGCTGTATCGAAGAATTAAATATCTAGTTAGATTATGCTATAATAATTTCAGCCTATATTAATTAGAAAGTTTAATAACAATACGATTCATACATTTAAAATCAAATCGGATGAAACATGGCACACACACACGCACGCACCCACACACACACACACGTTCATACCAAAAGCCGTCAATTCAAACAATACGCAGAATTCAGTGCTCAAATTTATTTTGCAAATGCGAGTTAATTCTCGAAAAGGTCAACTTTCTACACAAATACATCTTCCTTAAATAGAAGAACTACTTTATTAAAAAAATAAAGCGACGCTAAAACATAAAAATATAAATACAGCTCGAAATTTTACATATTAAGACGGGGAGGGCCATAATTTTATCTTATAATTAAACCTTAGAATAAAACGTATAATGCAATTATAGCTTAAAACTGTTTTACATATGTAATATCTCATTGTACGGCTTTTGTTTTTAACAATATTACTTGTTTCCTGCTACAAAGCGTATAAGAAACAAGCGGGTGCTTCACAGTAGCTATAAATATATATAATTTTCTCTTATGCAAAAATTCTATTATCCTTCTTGCCCGAAGTCTTCTTTGAATTTTTCTAACTTCTCCATATCTTGTTCGTTGACTGTCGGTTTCGAGGTGGCCAAAGATTTTAACATGTCGGCCTGTAAATCATTCAATAATTATACTTCGCGCACGACCGTCGACGGCGTTAGATACGTTACCATAGTCATAGGCGGCTCGAACAATTTATCGCCAGGCACGTCGGCCCAGGTCATTTCCATGGCGCCCGGATCGCCCGGCGAACACGGCGTTACAAGATCGTCCATGATGACGTTAGGATCTCTGGGACTGGCGCCCCGAACCCGTTTGAAATGTGTGGCCGTCTGTACTTTTCGGACTGGCTGCATGAGAGCGTCTCGAACAACTATGCTAATATCGGCCCCGGAATAACCCTCGGTCTTCTTCGCGAGCACCTTCAGATCTTCGTCGGTCAGCTGTGCGGGCGTGTTTCCTAAATGTAATTTGAACATGACGAGTCTGGCGTGCTCTTCGGGTAACGGAATGTAGATGCGCTTCTCGAATCGTCTACGAATGGCGGCGTCCAGGACCCACGGGATGTTGGTGGCGCCCAGCACCAAGATTCCTTCGGAATCGTGACCGACACCTACAACGTGTCGTTTCTATTGGAAGAGAACGATCGTCATTTTTCTAAAAAGCTCACCTTGCATTTGTACGAGAAACTCCGTCTTGATTCTCCTGGCCGATTCGGATTCGTTATCGGACCGCGCCGAACACAGAGAATCCACCTCGTCGATGAAAATAATACTGGGCTTGTGTTGTCTGCCCAATTCGAACAGGTTCTTCACCAGCTTCTCGGACTCGCCCAGCCATTTCGACACCAAATCCGACGAGGACACCGAAAAGAACGTCGAGTTGTTCGCCTCGGTGGCGACCGCTTTCGCCAAATAAGACTTGCCGGTGCCTGGGGGCTGTCGTGTTATTTTAAAAAAACGCGACACACGACCTTCGATCGAGCACGTCGAACACAACTCACCCCGAACAGCAAAATTCCCTTCCACGGTATCCTTTTGCCGGTGAAGAGATGAGGGAATTTGATCGGCAATATTACGGCCTCCTTCAGCGCCTCCTTGGCCGCGTCCAGTCCGGCAACGTCCGACCATTTGACGTGCGGCTTCTCGACCACTATCGCACCTTCCAGTTTCGCTTGCAATTTCTTCTTTTCCGGATCGTCGCTATCGCTGTCGCTGTCGCTCTTCTTTTCGTCTCTGAAAAATTGCGAAATTAGATCGTACAAAATGTTGGGGTCGATCGTGCCGATCAAACTTATGCTCGCATAAGCGCAATTTAATGCGAAACATAACAAACGGCTGTTCGTTTCATGATACGCACTTGGAATTGACGTCTCCATCCTTAATCGGTTTCTTTTTCCCCTTCTTAATCGACTCCTTTAACTTCTCGGCCCTTTCCAAATACTGCACGCACTTCGCGCGAATACTTTCTTTAGCCTTCTCGCCTTGAGCTTCGTCTGTTAACAAAAAAAATCGAGCGTAAACAACGACGAACGCAAGCAATTTATTTGTTGTTCGGTCCCACTCTTCGAGAGCTCCGAAGGTCAACTTACATTTGATGGCATGCAAGAAATATTCGACGCCGTGCTCGTAAAGGCGAAGGGCCTCCTCGTAATTTTTGTTCCTATCCTCTTCTGTGGCCTTAGTCACCAGTTCGATAGCTTTTTGGAGGGTGGTGCCGGAGGCCATAATAACGAAATACGTTTATTTCCTAAAAATTCTTCGACATTATGTCAGCACTGTCAAAATCAATTTTTGTTTCCTCTCACCCACTTACCTATATTATAAAATTTCCGCGTCGGCGTCTACGAAACTTCGCTCGAATTACGTGAAACTAACCATAACACTGAAAAATACGCTAAATTATTATTATAAAAGTGGGTTTGCTGGTTTATTTAATTTCTAAAATCGTTCCGTGTCATATCAGTCGAGACTTGTATGACGTCATGTTGTGGTGTGTTCGCAAACTAAACGATTTGCGTGATTCACAACTGCCCGCAATTAAAAGGTATTATTATTCTAGAACGTGATCGCAATAATTGTTATAAATTTTTCGTGATATCATCACTCACAAGTTGTCTTGAATTAAAACGAAGACGCGTACCGTGCATAAGTACAGTACCCGATCAAATAAGCGGACACGCTTTGTTGCAATAATATACAGGGGCGACCGTAAAAATGGCCAACAATTGGTTCGCGTATTTGAACAGTTTAAATTTAAACAATTTATCTGTACGCGAACGTGTACTCGTTCGAAAAAACTGCCAGGGGTCTATTCTAATTCAGATTTCGACTTGTTGAAATAATTCACGTAGCCATCTATCGGTAGTGGCGGAAACGGTGATCTGACGTCAGTACATTGCGACTTGTTGAAATTAATTTCAAATTTCGACTTGTTAAAATCAACTATGGCCTGTCCAGAGCTATTTGAGGTTCACGCCATCAATCGTCTACCAAAACCGTAATATGAAATTTCCTAACAGTTCCGTGTAAAAATGATGCGATAATTTAAAAAGTAATTGGTAATACAAGGACCTCTATCCGACCGCTGCCGATATCTGCGTAAGCTGCATTCTTCGACATATCTGTATGTTGTTTCTTTATCTAACGCGTCGATAACATGCTTCGCGTCCGTATGTCGATTTTTGCGGCATATGCGTACGAGAAATATATCGGAAATGCGACGCTGCCAAATGTTTTGCTCCCATCCTAAAGCACGTGTTGCGCCTTAGTATGTGCAGGGAATTCACCGCGAAATATTTATTTATTTATTTATTACCAAATTTATATTACAATGTTATACATAGTATATATAAATAGTTCCAAAGATCAATGGAACAACCACAGAGACAAACTATCCGTACGTGGTTCGGTATATATCATAACTAAAATCTAAAGCTAATTCTAAAGTTTATACAAAAATAAGAATAAAAACAAGACAGGTTAATAATCAAGTTAAAAATTCAGCTCACTTGCATTTACTCAGTTGACATAGCACAATATGTTTTCAATGGTTTTTTATAATTGTTGTTTTGTAATATCTTAAGTTCGTTTGGCATTTTGTTAAAGTTATCCCTTGCAACACACTCTGATTTTCTTTTGCCCACTTCCAACATTGATTTAGATATTTTGATTAACTTGTTCCTTGTTTGCACCGAACTAGTTTTGAATTCTTTTGACATATCCCTATAATAATGTAATACTGCTTCATAGATATATTTTTGCCTCAAGTCTAAAGGTAATTTCATACCATTGTTAGATTTAATTAAGATTTTAATAACTTTTCTATGTACGTTGTATAATAAAGACATTAAAGACTTCTTTGCAGATCCCCATGCCACAATACCGTAGGTGACAACACCGTAGTAGAGTCCATACATAATTACCATTAAATTTTCTGGTGATAATATTTTGCTCAAAGTGGTCAATATAAAAATGATATATTTAGTTCTACTAGTTAATTTAATAATTTGTTCATCCCATCTCAAATGTTCATCAATACATATACCCAGATATTTAACACTTTTCACTCTCTTTAGTACCTCGTCGTGCAGCTTAATATTAATTATTCCTGGTATGCTATCACAATAGTTTCCAAAAGTTATATAAACTGTTTTATCAATATTTAGCGACAATTTATTATCATTAAGATAATTAATTGTTGATTCAAAATTTGTTCTAACAAGTCCCATGCTGATGATTGGCACAATACCACCGCATCATCAGCATATGATACTATATCACAGTTCGTAGAACATTCCAAAAAAATATCATTAATATATATAATAAACAGGAGTGGACCTAATATGGTTCCTTGTGGAACCCCCATTTCAACAGATTCAAAACTACTTTTGATTTTGTTATCGATTTTAACACATTGTTTCCTACCTGTTAAATAACTTTTAATTAATTCCAATGCAAATATGCCAAAAAGATATTTAATTTAGTAGCCCATTTTGAGAAGGAACGGCAAGAAGATGGTCAATTACTACCATTAAATGCAGTTCAAAAGGTACGTAGCCCGTCCACAGCTACTACACGCGAGCCACGTGTACGTACAAGTGTAGTTACCATTGACTCTGTTACCAAATGCAGACTACGAAGTGTTATCATTTTATGAGATGTATTCCGCACGTAAGTTGATGTAATGATTTGTAAAAGTGATGTTATCGTACCTTATTGTGTATAGGGATGAGTGTAACGTTGGACTCGTTATTGGCAAAATTGATGTAGGTCGAAACAACTTAGCAAAAATCCTACATGACTGTACCATATTATAATAGGAAGGAAACTATAATACCAACTAGGAGCAGATCGAGGTTATCCTTTGTGTGTGTAGAACTGAAAAATATAATAACTAACATAATTTTAGCAAGATATTTGTATTATTAATATAAATACATAACAATAACTTGGCATTTAAGTGGAAGAAAGACTGTAATCGTAGAACATTATTTCAATTGCATCATATCGCTGACACGAGTGAGATTTTTACAAGAATATGAGGCAAATCCAACTAGTGACATTCCATTACAATATGTGTATATTTAAACGAAACATGGATCGTTAAAATGGGTTCAACGATTAAGTCGTGGCAACATAATACCGTAAAGAGGTGGAAAGGATGAAAAAGGTAGTTTAGAAACATACTGCAGTGATTATTCTGTGTCAGTTATGTTGTATGTATATTATCGTAGTGCATGCACGACCAGTAGATGGGTTTGTACCCGAGGCAAAATTACTATTTCATTCCAAAACAACTAGCAATTACCACGGGGAAATGAATACTAGTAATTTTCTACAGTGGTTTGAAGGACAGCTATTAAAGCCCTTAGAGGAACCATCCTTGATCGTCATGGATAATGCGTCTTATCACAACGGTTCTAGTTATGTACATTGTTTTGTGAGTGTAGTTTAAGTTTACAAGCTGTTGTCTATGTATATTTTCAAATTGGTTGTGTTTGTAGTATTTGTTGCTTTTCATTTATGACATTGGTTTGATTTTGATATATTTTGGTACTGTACTTGTAATAAAACACATAAAAAATGGAAAAATAACACTTCATTCTGCTATTCCTAATCGTCATTAGTTTAGTTCTGTTTACAAATAACCTGTATGCATATGTTTGCACTAATACACATGTAAACAAGTTACAAGGCGTTTTAGTATTACGTGAATTATTATAAAAGACCATGCATGCATATTCAAAGATGTAATGCTTTATATTAGTTATACAACGTTCAGTGGTACAGGCTTTTTCTTGCTTTTATACTGTAAATGTGAGCTTCCTGTGTACGTATGTTGGACAAATTGATCCTGGAAATGCACGGTACCACTTCGTCAGAAAAACATGGACATAATAAACGGCTAGTTCTCAAATCGAGTAATTAGTAACAACTAGTTAATTACTACCGAATGAGGCGTCTTAATTTTGTGGTAACATCGATTTACTATACGTTCACGAACTTTCTACGTGTTGCAAGATTTCAATTTGTAACAGGTGAAGACCCAGCGGCTTTAACCTCTACATATGTTCGCCCTGAAACAAAATGCATTGCAGTGTATGTCGGTAGGAGAAGCAGACATTAGAGTTGGTCATAAAAGTGTCAATTATTATCAATAATATTGATATTTACATGTTCTGCTTTATCAAAGGTGACGATTGAGGTTCCACTATAATTGCACGAATATAAGACGACCCCCCAGAAAGTAACTCGTCCATCTAAACATCAATTCGATTATTATATAACGTTTTACAACGATTAGGACCTACTTCGTTCTAATGAATTGTATTAATCTTTCTTTGGCATGTAAGCAACGTGTGCAAGTAACATATCGGGAAATCCACACTAGGAACTTAATTAAAATCAAACTACAGTTAACCCAGCAACGGCTACAATTTGTAGTAACACGCATTGCCCAATAATTTGTATCGAAACTTTAACGTTGTTTACGAATGTGAAAATTCGAGGTTATATCTTTTGTTTAATAAGATAGCGTTGAAATAATCTGACACCACTGTGCCTGACGTCAGCATCTAGTAACTTTTGTTGATGACGTAACCTCAAATAGCTTTGGACAGGCCTTAGTCATCTATTGGTAGCAACCAAATCAGTGTTCGACGTCTTAAATTGCGACTTGTTGAAATCGTAGTCTGCGTTGATTGTTTTCGTGCTTATAAGGTCTGTGCAATAGAGTTTAATTCACAATTAAAGGCGCTTGCGTCAGATATTAATGAAATCTATTATGTATGGTTTAGAACTTGACTATTTGGTGTAACTTTTTAAAATTGAAAAATAAAATTGCGTTTTCGTTTTACATCTATTAAAACTGCAATTAATGTATTTTTCGTAAAGTAAACAAGAAATTATTGCGAAAATATTTAATAAAATGGTAGATACCGATCTATAAAGACTATAATTTTAAAATTTTTCTAGTTTGTGGTTTTGAATGTACATTTTGATTAATTACTTTATCATTTTGCGTGTTACAGTAACTGGAAAATAATGGTTTAATTAGCTTTGTTAAAATGATGTCTGTAATTAAATTTTTATGATTGTAACAAGAAAAATGGGAACTTAAAGAATTTTTTGGAATAGTAACGACTCTTTTCGAAATGTTTTTCGCAAACATACAAATTGGGTTCAATATTGTGTCCTGCAAATGTATAATTAAGTAGTAATAAAGAGTTAAGTGAGAATAAATTATTGAAATCGCAATTATTTACCTGTTACATTAAATATTTTTTTACACCACAATTTTTTATACGTAATATCAGAAGGAAATCGGTGCATTTTAATTTTATTTCTATTTATTTGTGCGCAATTAGGCACACAACGATGTTTTAGCTGCACGTTATTTACTGTGAATTGCACACTTTAAATGAAAATCCTAGTTGCAAATAATCATTACAGTTACCATTAATATCCGACGCGAGCGACATCTGTTATTTCCATTAAAGTTGCCGGTCAGCTGTTTTATGCTTATGCACAGACCTTATAAGCAACTTCGACAATAATCAACGCAGACGACGATTTCAATAGACGAAATTTGTTTTTTTCCGCAATGCGACCACCGTATCTTTGCTTTATGATTGGATCAAAGGTCGTCAGCAGTTGTGGGCATTTCAACCAATCGGAAAGCATCTTTCTGGCGGTTACATTTAAATGTTACTTCTCGAATTTGAGATTGAATTTGTTAGTGACCAGGTACCCGTCCCCCGTATTCGTTTACGGTCGATTTTTAATCATAAAATAAACAGTAATATAAGTTTTATTTATGTAGGATATGGAAATGATTATTGCGACAAAAACGTAATCAAAGTGAGGTTATACTATCTGTGACGAACGAAAGATTGTTTATACTTAAAAGTAATTAAATGATTAGATGAATTAAGAAAAATAAACGTACCAAATCGGTGGTATATTATGTTATTGAATGCGAAATTATTCACAAGTCCTCGGTAGTATAGTGGTCAGTATCCCCGCCTGTCACGCGGGAGACCGGGGTTCGATTCCCCGCCGGGGAGGATGTTTTGTTTGTTTATGTTTCCATTTCTATAAATTTGGGAAAATTCGTAAACAATCGCCTTTTTTTTTTAATTATTAAAATAAATTTCAATTTATATAAATAAAATAAACAAAAATCGAGTTGAAAACGGAAATTTTGTAAATTTAAATTTCGCACATTTCACCGATAGGTGTCGCCGCAAGCGTTGTACGCGCGTCAAACCCCATCAAATTGCAGTTAAATGGTTCGTCGGAACCGGCAAACGGCAAGACTATACTTCACAGGATCATTTCTGTAGTCAGTCTTCCCGTACTCGATACCCAAATTTCGAGTCGTCGCAGCCATGATGAGGAATCATAGCTTTGCGTTCTGAGCGTGAGACCGATCAATGGTGGTCTTTTTTTGACCGCCAGCGATTAACGATGATCGTTCAACCCGCAAGGGCCACGGACGCATAGCATTCTGAGTGGTTGCGAACCAACCTTTAAATTAAATCAAATTAGTGAAAATAATTGTTTTGAGCATTGTGTTTAGCAAGGCTTCATAAGGGTTTCAAGTGGTTTGTTAGGTGTTAACTGAAAAGGCGGGTGTTGTAATTTTGGAGAATAAGTTGTCCCTTAAAGTGAGGTTTCACCTTATAAACAAATTCAATCCCCAATATTTTGAATGAAGTGTAATTATTTTATAAAAGGGTTGAACTTATGAAATAAGTCCTTTAACAATAAATACATCTTAATTAAATTTGATGTGTCATTTTATTTTATTAACTCATCGTCGTCGATGGGAAAACAATCTGAATACAAAATAATGTGATGATCATATGTACATTATGCGAACATAAAAAAAAAACAATACAACACAATAACACAAAAATTTTGAACAGAAGAAGAACGTACTAGGTAGAGATAAAACAAAAACGATTAGTGCCGCACACGTGCGATTACCAGAACAACCGAACGATTAAAAACTGGCGAAGTGGCGACCGACCGGCCACCAAATAATTGTAGATGCACTCAAATCGAAAATGTAAAACTGGGCCCGTGGAAAATTTTAAGTCATCAAAATCATCCTAACGCAACCTTATTTTCGACATAACAAGACCGATAAGCACTTTATAATACGATTTAAAAACGCGGAACCACTTAAATTGTTACGGTTTTCAATATCATATCGAACAAAAAGCCAATCGATCTTGCAAACTAACATTACAAGTAATCAAATTTAAGGTCCACAAATTGCGGCATCCGTCCAATCACGTCTTCACGTAATATAATTCGTGAAACTTCTTCACAAACTGCCCCTGCTGATAACGGTAGTCGCTTTGATCGGTATTCCACGTCAGGTACATGTACGCGCTCCACAGCACCGCCAGCAACAGTCGATCCAAACTGAAAGATTATTCAAGATTTAGAAATTGATTACTAGTAATAATAGAGTTTGTGCCAGCAATTGCGGTTAAACAGACGTTACTATCAATATTTTTTGGTTAGTAGTTTATTTTTTTTATTTGAATTATTTATGAAAATTTTTGGGTGAAATTTAAATTTTTATTTTTAGTTTATTTTATATTATTTGAGGTTATTGAAATTAAGTGTTAAACTAGGATTAGATACTCTATTATATTAATTATTATTTATTACCTGATTATTATTAGATATATTCTTGAAAATTAAAAAATTTGGCGGTATTTTAATCTATTCAGAGGAACCTGTCCTTTAATTGATAATACACGATTTGTTTTACTTTTTTTTTGTTTGTATATCGTCGTTTATTTGAAAATTTTATAAGAATTAATAATTTTCTATATTTAATTTATTAATTTATTTCAGATCGAGGTGCAGTTTATAAAAAAGTAGAGATGGGTTACAATAAGTTTATTTATGGTTTTTTTATTTAAATATAAAAATTAAATTGGATTTGAATGTAATATTATTAAATTTATAATATGATTATAGTTCTGGAAATATGCACATATTGCCCGTCGCTCTCAAGTAAGTTGAGATAAGTCGTAACATAGTAGATGTACTGGAAAGTGTATCTAGAAAGATCAGATTGGATCTTGAAGAAAGTTTTTTATTTACATTAAAAATATCATTGTGCAATTCGATGTGATTTGATATTTATTATTTTATTATGTTTATTTTAATAAAAGTTATTTTTTTTAATTATAGATTATTAGTAAGGTGGTTGGATATTATAAAATTTTAATAAGAAGGATTTATTTTCTGTACCTTGTGTATCAGGGTTGATTAATTGAAAATTAATTATTATTAGTTTTCCCGAATATTTAAGAGTTAATTTTATATTTATTTAATTGTTAAATAAAAACTAGTTTCAAACTATATAACTATGGTATCAGAGGTAATTCGCATGAATTAATTCTTAACTATTTAAGCAATAGGAAACAACAGGTCAGAGTAGCCGATTCTGTTAGTGAGCAAGTAATCATAAATACAGGAGTACCACAAGGGACGATATTGGGCCCTTTGCTCTTTGTATTATATGTTAATGATCTATTAATTGAAATGCCAAATAATGCAATATCATATGCTGATGATACAGCCTTGATATCTACAGAAGATAATTGGGAAGAAGTCGAGTGCAATATGAACAAATACCTGAAAGAAGTGTCAGATTGGTTGGCACTAAACAAACTATCGTTAAATATAAGAAAAACAGTGCACATGACTTTCGGAAATTACTGTGATAGTGTTCCTAAGAATATCAATATAAAAATTGAAGATTATATTTTGAGTAGAGTTGATTCATGTAGATACTTGGGAATTATTTTTGACTATAATTTAAAATGGAATAGGCATATAGAGTATATTACGAAAAAAATCAAATATTTGATATATTTGACATACAAATTGTCAAGGTTTATGAGAACAGATACTTTAAAATTGTTATATTATGCATTCTTTCATAGTGTTATTACATATGGTACTATAGCATGGGGAGGTGCATATAGAAGTATTCTTGAATCGCTACAAAAAATCCAAAATAGAATTATTCGAATAATTAACAAAGGTGAATTCAGTACAGATAATCCTTTGTCTTTATTTCAAAATTTTGCGTACGAGAGTTTAGCCTATCATTATAAGCGACTTACTAGTTTATATGTCAACTCAGTA
>JARFJA010000033.1:0-13499 GCA_036326145.1 Rhagophthalmus giganteus | reverse complement strand
TTCAATTTTACATGTACATAATTGATTGCACGTAGGGGGCGCTTAATATCGATTAAAATTACGCGCGTTTTCCGCGCAATTAATTCGCAAAAATCCTTGTAGATTTAACGGTCGTTGATTAATTTCGTATTAAGGTCGCCATCGGAGGAAACAAAACTTCAAAACAAAAATAAAAGACAAAATTTATTATTAAAAAACGAGGGATTCGCGAAGTTTTCTGGCGGACTACTACACGGATAGACGCAAGCGTATTGTGGGGGTGCCGTTTATGTTTGGTTGAAACTATAAAGTAAAAATATGGCGGGCCACCATAAATTTAAAATTTGTTAGGTTATAAAATTTTCGAGCTTGAACTTTATAACATTATTTACATTCTAATGGGCAAATGGTAATTTTACAAAGTCGATCCTTTTTCGCCATTGTCGAGGATCGTTCAAAAAGTTAATATTCGACTCGGTTACGGGGGAAGTTTTGTGCGGTAATACCCGATTCTAATCTCCGCTTCGATAACCCTTTCCACGAAGCCAAACGAATGAAAGTAATAAGGAACAAAATTAGCAAAGTAAGCAGGATGTAGTGGTAATCTCGTATCTACATTTTCCGGATACGGTCAAATGAATATTACTGGGACGTATAATGGCGGTTTTTATATCAAAGGGTAAATTTCGGAGTTTGGGCGTTTGATGGAAATTAATTCCGCGTCTTAAAATTGAAATTGGACGCATTTATAAGATATTAATTTTAACGAGTTAAATCCTTTGTAATTCGCGGAGTAACCGATATTTAATTCCCGTCGAAGTTCTTCGATATTAAAAGGAATTTTATGTTACGTAACTTAAAAAAGTTATTACTTTGCGCGGCCGGTATATGGGAAAAGGTGTTTTGACAGTTTTAGGTAAATTAAGATTGATTTCGCACCTGTTGCCAGACAACAAAACAATCCATCATCTTTGAAGTGTCAGAAAGTTTGGTAAACGGCGCGGCGTACGCCCGAAAACTTTTTCATCACGTCAACGGTTAATCTGGACATTTACAAGTAAGTAACGGCAGTAAAAGACTCACCAGGATAATATACGGCTTCTTTTCTCACGGTGTAGTTGGCTTTGGGAATTCGGAGCTCGCAGGAGAATTCTTCGGGAGAAACGAGGGCGGGAATATTAGCTCTTGCCTTGATGTCAAACAATCCAGCCGTTTCCTCGACCGTCACCACGGAACCGTTAACTTCGCTGCAAAAAAGGACCGGGACATATGTCTTATTGTCTATTAAATCTCCACGTAAATGACGGAAATTCTCCAATAAACACGTTTCTCCCAATTTTTCGTCTACAAAGTTCGATCAAATTGGGGATTTGGAATTTAATAATATTCGATAATAAATCCACGCCAAACTTATTACAATAATTAAAAATGAACGCGTCAAAACGTTTATCGTGATTTCTTTTCGCGTTCTACCGGTAATTAATTGAAACTTTTAGTTTTTCGCCGCGCCGGCGCCGACGCCGCCAGGCTTCGGAGGCGTTAGAAAGTCGATTTCGTCGGAACGAAAGATAAAAAGCTATCAATCATTTACCTGTTGCCCATCAGGAGGCTCATGTCGGGTTTGGGAAAGACGCCCTCGGCCGAACATAAAACTTGAAGAGTCTCGTCCCCGATACGTTCTTGTCTTAAATCGAGATTCTTTTCTGGAACTAGAAGAAATTTTATGGGGTGGTCGCCTTAATAAAGGCGCAATTTAAAATATAATTTTGTTAATTATTTCGCGAAATTGTTGAGCAAGAATTTGACTTGCTAATTTCGAAACTTACCGAATACCAGCATACTTTTAGTACGTCGGTCTTCGTTATTAAAGGAAGATACAAGGCATGTGTAGTCCCCAGACAAATCCGGGCCCGGTTTTGTGATATGAAGAGCTCTATGCTTGCTATTCTTATCTTGACTGACAGAATATTCCAAGTTAAGGCGTCCTTTGAGAATACCTGAAAGTAACAATCCATGAAAGTTTTCGTATGAATTTAAGGTTTCATTTTAAAACTTCGAGCGGACGGATTATGAAAACGCCGTTATTAGATTCGTCGGTGAACGTACAAAAAAAACCTTTACGATTCGGTGCCTAACCAACCAACCAACCTATCTATCTATATATAGGTTGCGCGGTCGAAATTTTACTTATGCAAAGTATTGGATTAGGACCACGGTCCGGAATAATCAAGTGTTTACAAGGAAAACACTAGCCGCTCACTTTTCACGGTTGAGAAAACAACACCTGAGAAACTCGGGAGGAAAGCTCGTCGCATAATTATTCTTCTCTCGACGGAGAATTAATTGACTTTCAAATCTGACAAACTAAATTTGTTCGCGGAGGAAAAATCGACCGCCGCCGTTACTTTCGTATATTTATTATAATACTAAAGCGAAAGAGGGTATCTCATAAATCATTTTCGTTATTGTTTAGTGCACCCCCGCAAATTGGAACGGCAACAAAAAAACTAACGGTTTTTTCGGTTGCAAAGTTGGGAACGAAAATTCGAGCTAGATTTGTCAAGATACGTCCCGAACAGATTGTGGAAGTTTAAAAGTTTAACGTAAAAAGTGACGGCTTTCTTTAGAATTAAAAAATGACTCCTTATTATTACGAAACGTCGGAATAATTAGATCGGAATTTACTTAAATTGCGCGTTTGCTTCTTAAATTCGTCGCGGCCGTTTTTCATTCGGCAAGTTAACGAAAACGAAACGAAACGACCGAAAGTTAGAAGACGGAAGACAGCGTGCCCGTTAAATAATTCGAATTATTTCGAAAATGACATCTCTTAAATTTAATTAAGTTCAATTGTGACGCGGAACGACAACGTTTACCTAAAACCTGGGGTTTCTGGGTTGCTATCCATTGATAAACGGGTATCCTTTCCTCGTTAAAATACCACTTCACCACTAGTCCTTCGTCCTTTGTCTCTTCCCAACTATAATCGCAATCTAGGACCACCGGATTTCCTAGTTGTGCCACTTCGGGCACTTGAAGCTTATTTATTCTGACTCCGTCGATAATATCTGAAAACAAAATAAATTTCATTCACGCATACGTATAATTTTCGCGAGCAATTCGTCTCATTTTCTTATATCGAAAATGTCCGCAGACATCGAACAATTTACAGTGACAACTGTTTCGTATTTTTATAAAAATAATAACGAAACATTCCGATATTTACGCGTAATTCCGTGGACCGTTACTAACTCGAGATCTTCTAATATCAATCATTTTTGAATGGATGCCTCGCTTTGTATTTCAGGCATTTTCTATTTATTTACCTTCAGAAGCGCACATATTTTATATAAGTAGCAGACGTTATCACTTTTTCTTTGAAAGCCTTAGGCCGTAATTCATTATTTATTTATATACGCTTGACGTTCGATCTTATTTTCTTTAAATAAAACTGACTTAAAACCGATTCTCCCCTAATCTATCTGTGTTCGCGTTGAAAAATGCTCGATGTTTGTCTAAAAAAATTTTTTTCAGGTAGGCAGTAGATAAAATTCGTGGAAAAAAACGCGGCCTCTAAACAAAACGAGCAAAGCATTCCTCGTAAGTAATAGAATGGAAAAAAATTGAACGTGTAAAATTTGAAATACGCGTTCTTGACTCTGACCGTTTATTTTACTTTTCAAGAAAATCACCACATTACCGGAACTGCTCGTTTCTCTTTCTACTTATTATAAACTGAAAAGAAAGCTATCTTCGCCGCCGGCAGATCATTAAGGGAATTTTAATTCGGCGACATTAAATTAGGGGCTGCTTTACGGGACGACATACTTCGTCAACAAAACGCATTTAAAATTCTTCGTATCCGCCTAACTTGAAACGTAACCGCCTGACCCACTTATCCCTCCAATTTTCGTCAGTAATTTAACTTTTTTTAAATTAAGGAGATGGCAAAAATTTTACGATTGGAAGTTTTATAAGAAAAGTTATAATGCGTGGGGACGTCGGAGAAGAAAAACCTACCTAGAAGAAGGATAACGAAATAGACTAAAACCGACCGTTTCGTCCAAAATGCACCACCATTCATCGTCGTCATTATAATTATTTTTACACTACGCTTAACACGGTGGAAGACCACATTGTTAGATTTCGAAATTGAGTCATTAGAATTTACATAAATTGGTCGTCGCAAATACCGCATGAAAATTTATCACTTCGGGCATCGCGTATATAATAATTTATATCGCGCGAAGTGATAAATTGAGAGTTAGCATGGTACAACCTCGAATGTATGAGCGTCGCGGCGCTACTGAAGTTTAAACGTGACGCGTCCGTCTGAATTAAAGCGATAAGGACGCGGCTGCGCCCCGCGAAAATGAGCTTTGATGGAAAAGAATACGATTGCGAAGAAAAACGAGGGGAGAAATTAGTTTGGCTTAAAAGAATATAATTAATAACTTTCTTCCAATGCTCCAGAAAGAGATAATGAATTCTGAGCGCTGAAATATACTCCGAGCTTAAATAAGATTAATAATACTTAAAAATTATAGCAACGTTTAATTAAATTCTTAAAGATGCCCCCCCACCCCCTCCTTTCGTTGGATTGTCATCTAATTATATCTTACTAACATAAGTAAGACTTCCCGTTAATGTTTCACTTTAAAATTATTTTCAGAATTTTCGACGAAGAGATAAACGGCCCCGAGGGACGGCCGTTCGCTTTTTCCGAACGTTGTTTTTTAATGAACGTATGAAAAATTGGCGTTTTTCAATCATAATCAGCAAACTGTAACGAATAAAGCCGCTCGTCAAATGAAAAGCTTTTTAAGCGAAATTTATAAATCGACGCTAACGCCGCGCCGTCGACGTAGAACTTTCTGAAACATTCATCACGGTTTTTCAAGTTATTTGAACTATATTAACGCTAATAAAGCTTTTCAGAAAATACTTCGTTCCATTTTGAAACAGCGAGATTAACTTACAAGTTGTATATGTATGTATTAATTTTTTACGCGTACCTACCTACCCGCTTTTTAATTTCATGGCAGTTAAGTGTTTACGAGGCGTTTTGAAAACAGCGCGATTCCATGTAGATTTTACAATGCCTTCAATGCCAAATGCTGTTGTTTGATTGTTATTGCGTCGGCATTATTGTATTCCTACTGTTTATTTTTAATTAAATGAATGAATAAATGCGTTTTGTGGAATGGGCGAAAAAATTCCGCCCCCGAAAGCAGAAAAATTGCGGATGCGGCGACAAAGGCACGTACGAAATGGTGGCTTGTGCAACAGCTTATAGTCGCTTGTTTTTCAAAAATGCAAATCTATAATTTTTTTAAGGCCGCACTAATTAACGTGTGATTTACGATTGGACCTGTAGTTTTCGCGCGAGCTCGCGCTTCAACGATAAAGCTCATATTTTATCATTTTTATCACTTAACCCCGACTGGTTTCGTCGTCGAATTTAGCTGCGAAACCGGTCGAAACTGTGGACGTCTAGTAAGACCAGGCGCATTATGAAATGGACATAGCTCGATGTATAAATTGTGGAGTTGCGTTGTTAGCACACAGCTAAATCCCGACACCTATCTAAATATAGAATTTCTTGATATCAGCGAATAATTTCGAGTCGCCGATTTGTACAACTACGTAATTGTATAAAAGAATATTAGCAGTAATAAAATTATAAGAACAGTTTCGTGTTAATGGCAAACATACTTTTTAGTATGTCCAGAAAAACTCATATGAACAATATGAATTTACTAATATCAATAAGCTGATAGTAATATAAAAATTTCAAATTCAACTCTTAAATACATAAACACCATTCATATCGACGATTAACAATTAGAACATTCTTTCCAAAGTAATTAAATTATTGTCAGCGTTACATAGAGCGAGTGAGCGACAACTAAATCCACTGACTTATAAACATAATCAAAAAGCGATACCTATTTGTGAATTGTAACCACTACATGTTTGCGAAATTTTTGACGTTCTTTAATATAATAATTTGTTTTTTGTAACACTTGAGTCAATCACACAAATTCATAATTAATATTTTAATATTTAACGTTCGATCTGTCTTATTGTAAGATTGTCGTCAGTATACGCATGTCAGTTTTGCAATTATGACATTAACAAAACACAATAAATTGGCATAAACCCTAATAAATGAATGTTTTAAATACTCCTATAATGTAGTTTAGTTAAATAAAGGTTATAGTTTTAGGGAAAATAGCCTTTTTCGGGTATTTTTTAAATACTAGGAATCCCGACCAGTTTTCAGTTAATCCGTTACACATAACATACAATTGTTATTATTATTGGCACTCAATCAAATGAGATGCAAATAATAAGTAATCAAAATTATAAAAAATATAAAATACGGATGTCAAAAGTAACGATTTGGTTACATTATTTTTATTTTTAATAACGGCTCTAATTCTTCTAGGCATACATAGTGCTAAAATATAAAACGTAAAACGGTAAAACGTGTTCGTGAAGTTAGCAGCCACTTTCTTGAATTTTTCAAAATCCGAACGCTAATCGTTAGTAAGTCAAAAAAAATCGTTCGTAGGTTTCATCCGAACGAGATATTCATGTTTTCAAAATCGGCTGCTAACTTCCCGGCAGCAGCCACTTTTTTTTCAAAAATCAACGAAAATGGTCTCGATCGTTAGTAAGACGTTAGTAAGTATTTGTAAGTCAAAAAAATTCGTTTGTAAGTCGCAAGTGACAGAAATATTCATGTTTCAAGAGAAAGAATGAAGTCAACAGAAATTGTTTCAAAAATAAATGACAGTTGTCTGTAACATTAGTAAGAATTTATAATACAATGTAATATATGTAAAGAAATCGTTTAAGTTTCGGTATAATGAGAAACGAAGGTGGTCTTAGTCATTAACGAATATTTATTTGTCCTTACTTATAAGTAAAAAAAAAATTGTAAGCCAAATGTGGTAAAGATTACAATCAATGTGGTCATATTCTATACGAATTTCAGAAGAAAAAAATTAATTACCACTTTTTTTTTACAAAACTTCTTTTCTATGATTATGTTTGTGTTAAATAATTATAATTTAGTGCTAACACTACAATTATTGAGCTTTCTTAATAATTTTAATTGTTTCTTCCGTGTGTAAGATTAACTTGTAAAATTGATAAAAGTTCTAAAATTAAGAAATCACAAAACTCCAGTAGAGATGGGTAAAGCCACAGTACAGTTCGGTTTACTCATTTAAAATCGGTAGGATATATTTCAATAAATACAAAAGTCCAAACTTTGAGACACGTATGTCCTAATTCGTACAAAGTATACCCAAAATACACTGTGGTTATAAAACTATAAAATTGGCCCTTACTTCTCTCGCAAAATATTTTTCGAACGGCATATTTTTTAAATTACTTTATGGTTGGGTCTTTAGATCTGCTTTTACAGATGACAACTATAAAACGTAAAATCATTTTTTTGACTTACAAATACTTACTAACGATATAGACAATTTTCGTTCATTTTTGACAAAAAGTGGCTGCTTTTTTTTAAGTGCGAATATCTCCATCACCTTCGACTTACAAACGATTTTTTTTGACTTACAAATACTTACTAACGACTTACTAACGGTCGAAACCATTTTCGTTGATTTTTGAAAAAAAGTGACTGCTGCCTGGAAGTTAGCAGCAGATTTTTAAAACATGAATATCTCGTTCGGATGAAACATACGAACGAATTTCTTTGGCTTACAATAACTTACTAACGATTAGCGTTCGGATTTTGAAAAATTCAAGAAAGTGGCTGCTAACTTCACGAACACCGGTAAAACGACTTAATCCAGCAAAAGTAAAAGGAAACGTTCCTTGGTGACGAATCACTAGATACTGATTAGGCCTCTGAAGACTCACTGACGCTTGTTATGCCTATTTTACGTATTTTGTAGTTATTTGTATTGACTTGTGACATAAATATATGTCATAATAGTGACATTGTAATATATAGAAAATTAATAGGTAAATAAATATATTTACTTATATGCCTCGAAGAAAATGAAATACAGAGCTGTGTGTTAAATCTCGACTGTTTTAGACCAACGCCCCCGATTCCAATTTTGATACAAATGAGTCGGTTGTAACCTACATAGAATTAAGTTCTATGTCTGCGGCACATCCCTAATAAGTGACTTTGATTCGAAAAACAACAGAAATTTATAAAACAATCTGCGCATTATCGATAGGGACGTGGGCACGTAATTTGGTCATTTGCGCAACAATAATAATGGATATCTAAGATGTAATTACGTATCGAGTTGACTGATTCCCGAACCAACTACTATTAGATTAAGCAGCCCGAAATGTATCTGTTGTCCAGGGCTTTTATCATATTGTATTTAAATAACTAAATAGCTTCTACAGATTTTATTTATCGTATTTATCGTAGGATTTTCCGGTGATACTCTCGCCGGAAATTTACAAAAATATCCTATTTATAAATTTTAAGGTATTATCTATACATAAGTAGTTGTAGATAGGAATACTCAGAAACTTATGATCTCACCATGTCTGTTTGCTTCGGTTTAAACCGCAAATAATAGGTACCCACGGTTTTTAAATGTCAAATTAAAACTGCAATTTTTACCTTCAATATTATAAAATTTAATAATTTAATCAAATTATTAAATTTTATAATATTATAAGGGTAAAAAACGCAAAAATATTTTTTTGCGTAAAACAATGATATTAACCGGACAACAAAAACGCTCACAAAATAACCCTTGCAGCAACGGTGTTTTAAATTAATTAATTTAAACTTGAAAACGAATCAAATTGCGATTTTGTTGGCGATGTAACATAATTTAATCAAAACCACAAAAGACTACTACGAATTAAGTAGAAGAAAATGATTCTTATGAACTTCCGCACCCTATATAGATGTCTCGGCAAAAACCCATATCTCATCATTGAGGAGGAGCGTTTCACTTATGCTCCCATCAAAATTCGCAATTTAATTTTATATCGTTGTAGCACAAGACATATAGAAATATGAGGCTTTTATAATAATAAAAATATGTGGACATACCTAACGTAATGACCGGCATAAACTTGGACATAAATGAAAACCTTTTTGATTTGAAATTTATCAGAAACTTTTATTCTAACTTTTTAGTTCCAAATTCAAAATGCACTAGCAAAAATTTGAATATAAACTTTTATAAAGCAGGCCTAAAAGTAAAAAAAAATATTTAAAAAAGTATTTAACATCTTCTTGCAATTATAAAAAAAAACCTTACTAAACTATATATTTTGAATTTGGAACTATGCAGATATTTTTAGGAAGAATAAAATTTTCGGAGAAATTACAAATAAAAAAGTTTCACTGAATGTTTGCATGCTTTGATTATAAGGGCTTCATATTTCCGGATCCACTAGCTGGAACTCGAAGTCCTTCTAGGTTTGTACTGGCCTTGCGCTATATAACAATATTACGAATCCCGGTGGACGCACAAGTGAAGCTCTGCTTCCCCGAGGGCGGACAATTTAAAACAAAGTAAATAATTTATATTTTATCGCACAACACTAAACTAACGCAAACTAAAAAAAAATAAAAAATTAACTACCAACCTAAGTAAAAAAAAATTAACGCGTCACAACACAAGCTTACAAAAAAAAAGAAAAAAGACAATTAATATGCGACAATCGTGCCGTACATCGCCAACTCGGAAAGTACCTATACGTTTTCCAAATTTAAAGTTAATTAAAACTTACGCACGGAGTGCGATGTCTCAACAACCGCAAATCCACGGTCTGGCCATGATTAACATCAAAGAAGAAAGGGCCCCGAGCTCGTAAATTTTGGTTGCTAATTAAATAACCGTAATAAATAATTTCATAATATAACAAGGTGTTGCCTGATCTGCGTCGATTCAAAGCCATGTTTGAAAGCACAACTTAAAAAAGAAGAAATTTTGCAAAACGTCAGAGAAAATAAACTTCCGAACTTTATAAATATTGCAAGACATACCAATATTTTTTCATTTAATGTGAAAAACGGTGGAATCTCGTCTAACAAAAACGAAACTTTTGTTTCTTTACTTATATAGGACGAGTCATAAACTTGCGACAGCACACGGCAAAGACTTTTTTAGTAAAAAAGCACAGTTGTGGAAGTACGTGAGGTCGACATTTTTTTTTTTGAACAAAATTTAATTTAAGATTTTGATGACCGTTTACGTCAATGCCGACGAAAGCACTAAATTTCTATTCATCCGTACCGTTATAAATTGCTAAACGATCGGCAAATTTAGAGATTCGAGACACGACACTAGCACTTACAAAATAATTGTCGATATTTCAATAATTTATTATTACATTTAATCTAGTATATATACTTGAGCATTATATTAAGACCAGAACTTTCTTACACACTCCACGATTTATCATCGGAGATATGTGGGCTCTCCATTAGCGCACTCGTCCAGTCGAGATCATATTTCATGGAAACGTAGTGACGAGTCAAACAAATATGTTTTTCTAATTCAGTTTTTGTCCAATTTAAATGTCGATTCGTCCCCAAAGTGATCTATTACGAGTTATTTTTGAAATTTTGATTAATAAGTACCTATTTCGAAATTTTCTAATTATTAATACATTATATGTCCAATAAGTTTGATCGCCGATAGAGTTCGTTAACATTAAAATCACGAAGGCCACGTTCACCGTGGCGCAAAATGAAAAATTAAACGTCGGGAGTTTTATGTCCATTACTTAGTCCTATGTCCACGGACACGAAATATCCACTGGACATATATTTCTCATACATAAGTACCTATGTCTATGTAACGTTGAATAAAATACAATGTTTTTAACAATAATTGTATCAAAATCAAGTAATAATAATTAAAAAATGTAAAATTACTTTTAATTAAAAAAACTATTCTCAGACAACCATCAGACGCACATTAACCGAAAACAATATAATTTCTTACGTAAACTTATGTACTATCTGGTAAAAAAGTGGTGTCGCGTACCGAGTCGTATGGGATAGGCAGGCAACTCAAAAACCACTAAGAATTCAATCCCTTATTTTATGAAGGCGGAGTTAAACGACCTTAACACTGGTACTTACATTACAAATTAATTTCGACTCGTTTTTATAACTAGATATTATTTGCTAAACTAGGGGAAGATAAGATAAGATAATTATCGGTAAATTTATTGTTTACATCAATTATACATAATTATGTAATGTTAGAATTTAATTAAATTGGTAAATATAGATATTTATGAGTATAGAATATTAGTATTCGATAAAAATATAAGTTAGTTAAATTAAATTAAATCGCGTAGTTTTATTCATTTTATTTCGGTGAAAACTTTCGAGGAAGACGATCGGTAAACTTTTACCCTTCTTGTTTAAGCTTTCCTGTTTGCAGGTATGAAACGAAGGTTATTCATTGTTATCGTTACCTAGTTAAATGTTGTTAAAAATATGCATATTATCGTTGAAATTTCTTTCTATATTACACCCGATGCAAAAATACATTTTGAATGAAATCGAACATTTTTTTATTTATATATTTACATGTCGGTAGATATGATTATACCTAATTAATTATGTATAATTTTTAATATACCTAGCTACCGTTATAATATTTTTCCCATCTTTATATCATTCACGTTTTTTCGTAAGAATTTATTTTACTATTTATTATTAAGTAAAAACTAAATATGCTTCTTGTTCTACGCATAACTAACTACCTTATGAATGCCAAACCGCTCGATGCTGTTGCGGGTAAAAAGCACAGGTATAAAGGGAAATTTCGGGAAATGTAATTGCAACCTTATGTAAAATGGAAGACCACTCAAATGTGAATTTTTTGATATCAAACGATTCGTCTTAAAAAAATAAGCATTTTACATCATTACGCCAAACTGTTAATGAATAGAAGAAACTTATAAGGGTAAAAAATTCACTTACTTACGATTGATTACAAGCTAACTAGCTTGATGGAATTCTTAAAAATTTATTTTTTCAGAAAACGAGAAATTCTGAATCTACAAGTAAGACTTTACTTTTTTTAATAGGTTTACTACCTAATTGATTTCACAATATCGATATTGTAAGTTGTTTGTAATGACCTTACGGTTAATAATAAAATAAATATATCCATTAAATATAAAATATTTTGGTAATTTTTGGTTAGGTAAGTATATAGATTGTAAGTGTAAAACTAAATAAGTGAAACGATCATACAAATTTGTGAAACATTTGTAAAACTAACATTGATAACATTAATTACCTATAAAATATTATAAGTTATAATTTTTTATATTATATACTGTATATTACTATAAATACTTTGCATATTTTTTAAAACTATATTTTTAGTTTTATGTTTAATGTGGCGTTAACGTTTAATTCAGGAAACTATTTGTCGGTATTGTGTTTACTTAATATTAATTTCTTTTAATGTTTAGTGTGGGCATTTTTATAATTATTAACTTTAAGTTTAGATTGCATTTTTAAATAAATACTGAATATAAGTACACTTATCTTATTAAAACTTCTTATTTTTACATGCTTATTATAAGCTATTTTTAATCTATTATAATTTACTACTACCTTACAACGTTTATTATATTAGATTCAGAATTTCTTGTTTTCTGAAAATATAAATTTTTAAGAATTCCATCCGTAACAAAAACATATTGAAAATTTAGAACCTGGAGAGCCAGGTATCTGGAAAGCCACGAGAAGAATCTTAAAAAAACCTCAGCAAATACCTCCAATAACAGTCAACAACACTACTTATTACACAGATAAGGAAAAGTCTGAGTTATTCGCCAATCACCTTGAACTAACGTTTACTCCCACAATCGGCAATAACCGTAATTTCACCAACGCAACTCAAAACCATATTGAGACACACCTTCAATTCCTGATCGCATACAACCTACTTCTCCTAGCGAAATAAAAGAAATCATAGACACCCTACCAAATAGGAAGTCTCCGGGATATGATCTCATCACCAACGAAATTCTGAAAAGATTCACCAAGAAGGTACTTGCATTCCTAGCAACATTGTTTAATGCTTGCCTCAGACAGGGATATTTCCCAATAGCATGGAGACATGCTATAGTCGTTGTCTTTCCTAAACCGGGGAAAACAGCAACAACCCCAACAACTATCGACCAATAAGTCTTCTAAATACTTTATCAAAAATACTAGAACGAATAATCTACTCCAGACTAAATAGTCAACTGCAAGAACTAAATACTCTCCCACCATTCCAATTCGGATTCAAAAGAGGGCACTCAACCTGCCATCAGCTTCAACGAATTGTTGAAATAATCGAGACTTGGATATGAGAACAAACAGTATACCACAGCCATCTTTTGGACATTGCGAAAGCTTTTGATAAAGTCTGGATAGAAGGCCTTAAATATAAAATACTCCACCTACCAATACCTGGCTTTCTTAAAGCGATACTTTACTCTTTCCTAGACAACAGAACCTTTGCCGTACGAAT
>JARFJA010000032.1:0-60939 GCA_036326145.1 Rhagophthalmus giganteus | reverse complement strand
CATTTCTGCGAAAGGGGCACTTAGCGTCGAGGTTCCCACATGAGACGCTCGTATCATATCATATCGTATTACTGTTGAGATGAACGCCATCTCTATCGAAAGAATTTTATCGATAAATGATATTACCTAATGGTTTATATTGTCGGCTGAAAATCTAACTTACCTTTCGAAGAAACGCGCATCGTTTGTAGCTTCGAATACATCAACAATTTTCACGTGAAAACTGTATCCTACTAACGTTTTCAAATATTCATTATACAAACGAATTTTTCGTTCGTAGAATGAATATTTGAAAACGTTCGGGATTGTGCAGAGGCACACAGTTTTCACGTCAAATTTAATCATTGAAGTATTCGAAGTACTTGCGCGACGTTCCTCTTCATCAGTGCCAGCCTTTGGTGCTGAAACAATTTAAGACGATATAAGCATATTAACTATATTTTCTATAAGAGGTGATAATTCACTTAAATACAATAATAATAATTCACAAAAATACAAAAATTTTGGGCTGCTAGCGTTTTTGAGGGCCTTCCGCAAATACGATTTTTTAAACTGTGGTATATTGTTTAAGACACATGAGCGCACATTTAAGCCAAGTCTCATGTGGGGACCTAGATTAGAAGTGCCTTTTTTAATTTAAAAACTAGATTTAATAGTTGTTTATTACATACTTTAATTTTCTCCAACCTTTATATTAACAACTATTATTTCGCCAATATTATACAATTTGTAATCTGTTATTGTTAGTTTCGTTGTTACTGTAGGTATTTATTGATTTTATTTGTCCATAACTAGTTGTTAATAATATAACAAGTGTTATAATCCGTCCGTGGGAACGCTTAGTGCGACGTTGCCCCATATGTTTTAGGCTGCTAGCTTTAGTCTGCTAATTCACTCCCGTAAAATTAGCCATCTATGAAATATTACGTAAACTAAAAATATTAAAAACTGCAATTATAAAGAAATCTATAAAATTTTAGAATATTTACACCGACCTAAATGGTTCGCGAGAAATTTGAAATTGCAAGTCGTGTTGCAGTTTAGTAATAAAACGCATGCACAACAAATTAATTAAATAATTATTATATAAATAGATGTTATACCTAAAATGTTTCCCAAGAATTTCCACGACGGCGCGGCGTTGTCGAGGTTGTTCGACGGATGACGTTGAAGACGATGAAGAAATCAGTTACGAGACAAATTTCCAACACATCATTTAGTTTATTACGATCGTTATCTGCACCATGAAAATGTTCCAAATCAATTTGCAATTGTCGAGGAGCACTTTCCAGACGATCCGGAAAAGAAGAAGGCCTCGCCGGGACGACGTGGCGCAAATGGCAACAAATAGACCGTGCTCGACATTTAGAAGTGCCGTCGAGGAGCCCCCTTCGATCGGATAAATTGGGAGGCGGTAAACAAACGCGTTTTAACCGAAATGGTGCAGGACGACGTCGCGTGAAGTTGCGGAAACCGAATAGAGTCGAGTTTAAGAGGTCTAAATAACGACAACAATTTCACTATAGACTAAATAAAGTTAGTGCGCGGCTCAAGAGATGGCGATCGCGGTCCTTCGAACGGCGGCGCTAAGCAAGGCGTTGGCGTCCGGCTGCTCGGTCATAACGTCGACGCGGACCCACTGCAGGGAGCGAGACGACTCGCGGATCGCGCTCAGCACCGCCTGCACGTACAGGCCGTCGTCGAAGCTCGCGGCGACGCTGACCGGCTCCTTGATCCAGCCGGCCTTCTCCTTCACCGGCAGGAACGCCTCGCGCAGCGCCCCGACCATCTTGCAAAGGCCCTTAATCAACGGACGCGGCAGGCTCGAGTTGGGCACGGCGCACTGCAGGTCCTCCACGTCCAGGTACAGGACCTCCTCGTTGCCTTTGTCGCGCCGCCCGAAGAGGTCGCCGCCGCGCACCAGCAGGTAACCGCCGCCGCCGCAAACCGTCACCTCCTGCTGGAACGTGCCGCACGGCGTGTGGCTGTTCAGCGACGCCGTGACGAGCACGCCGTCCTCCAGTTCCATCTGGAACGCGCAGAAGTCGGGGCCGATATCGATCTTATCCCGGCGATGCTCTCCGTCACCTTGGTGAACGTTCGCACCACCCCGTGCACTCGCGCCGCCCTGCGGCCGGTGAGGTAGGTGACCAGGTCGATGACGTGGCTGCCGATGAGGTTCAACGTGCCGCCGCCCATGATGTCCTCGCAGCGCCAGTCGTACACGTCCGAATCGGAGAAGAGCCTCCCGCTCTGTATGCGTACGTCGATCAAAGTGATAACGGAGCCCAGGTAGTTTTCGTTGATAGCCCTTCGCATGTGCGCGAACGCCGGCAGGAAGCGGAACGAGTGGTTTATGAGGGAGATGAGCGTCGGATAGTACTGGCCGGCCCTGACCATCTTGAGGGCGTCCGTCTGGTTCAGGCCGGCGGGCTTGTCGCACACCACGTGCTTGCCTATGCCCAGCGCCTTCACCGAGATCTGGGCGTGCAGGTTCGGCGAGCACAGGACGAAGATCAGGTCGACGTCCTTGCGCAGCAGGACGTCGTCTATCTTGTTCGTGTAGAACGGTATCGCCAACTCTTTGGCGAGCTCTTGGGCCTCGTGAACGGTCCTGCTCCACAACGCCTCGATCTTGAAGCCGTTCTCCTTCAAAATGGGGACGAGCACCCTGACCAGGGAGTCCGTGCCGAAAACGCCGATTCCCGGAAGCATCGCTGTTTGGCGGCGGCGGCGGCGGCGTATCTGCAACGAAACCGGCTTTTAATAGTACAGAAAACTGGAGTTTAAATTTCTTTCTTAGGCCCGTTACACGATGACGCGGGAGTTTCACTGTAAAAACAGTAGACGAGCGTCCGATAACAATCCAAGCGGTTAGGCAACACGAATAACGACAGTTCGTAGAGGGCGCGACGCACGAATTACCGCTCGCAATATCATACTGTACACTTCTATGGTACACGTTAACCTAATTAATCCTAAAACGTTTTAATATTAAAATAAATATTGCTAAATATATACATCTTAAAGAATAAAGACTTTCGTTTAACTTACCGTTTGTGACCGATTTCAATTACGACAACATATTTTCAAGTAAATCGAACAGAAACAAAACAATAACCTTCGATTGTCCGCCTTGATTGTTTTCGTGCTTATAAGGTCTGTGCAATCGCATAAAACAGCTGGCCTGTCAACTTACAAAAAATAACAGATGTCGCTCGCTTCAGGAACTAATGGTAACTGTAATGTATATTTGCCACCATTTTATTGAATATTTTCAGAATAATTTCTTGTTTACTTTACGGAAAATACATTACTTGCAGTTTTAACGGATGTAAAACGAAAACACAACTTTATTTTTCGATTTTAAAAAAGTTCCAGCAAATAGTAAAGTTCTAAACCATACATAATAGACCATTTTATTAAATATTTTCGGAATAATTTCTTTACGAAAAATACATTAATTGCAGTTTTAATACATGTAAAACGAAAACACAACTTTATTTTTCAATTTTAAAAAAGTTACAGCAAATAGTCAAATTCTAAACCATACATAATAGACTTCATTAGTCCCTGACGCGAGCGCCTCTAGTTATAAGTTAAAATCGACCGCACAGACCTTATAAGCACGAAACAATCAACGCAAACTACGGTACGACGGAACGTGCGCTGTTGCCAGTTATTTGAATTTATCGATTCACCGAACCAAAAACTTCTATTCCATTTTAAGATTGCGTTCGCAAAATTAGCGCCACATTCAAATGGCGAAAATATGGGTACTTCTATTGAGATCATCGTCGAAACGACACAACGAACAGGCCGCATAAAATTACAGGACGAAGAAAAAACATAAACGCAGGGACCGCAGGTTTTGCCGAAAAGTCAATAATCATCTTGTAAAAAAATGTTGAAACGGTTGAAATTTGTCTAACCTTCACGAATTTTTTGTGGTCGTTCTACGCATCAAATCGAAACTGTAAATGATAGTGTTAAATTATGCTCTTAAATTTTTACTTACTAAAACGAAGTAAAACTGAAGATGATCTCGATAAAGCGTTTTCGGAGCGAAACTTGTCGCAAAACGGCCGATTCGTCAAAGTTCAAATTATTTTTTAGTTCGTGGGTTCTCTATTAGATGGCGACTCCGTAATTTTGGTGAATTTTTAGGGATAGTTCTTAGTAACTGTTAGTGGAAAATATTGCGTTGTTGCCAAATATCGTAAAAGTTATGCAGCCCTATTCATAGACATTTAATTAGATTTATTAGCTACTAAATCCTTTTCCTAAGCTTTATTTCCATAGAAACTGTTATATAATAATCTAGATGGTAATGGATGATCGCTAAGGTGATAAGTAACAAGGAGTAGTTTATGTAATTGTGTGTTAAACGTAATGGTGCAATTTATAAATTAATAAACCTATTATAAAACAGAAACAATTGTTTCTAAGGAAATAAACACGATTTAGTAGCTAGTACTAAATTTAACCAAATTATTATCTATACATATTTCACCACGGGCATCACGTCGAATCGGTAGGGCGCGAGGACGCGGGGCCGCGTTTTCTCGCGAGTTAAAGGACCAAAGACGGGAATAGGGCGGGTCCCGTTTCGATGTTCGAAAGGGAAACGTGCGAAAAAATCGATTCTTTCGGGCGGAGAAACGTCAAACGAAACACGACGAAATTATTATCTATACATATACCGCTAATATTATGTAAATTTACAAAATTATGGTTAGGTATATTATATAAATATTATTATATAAAAAGTAATATTTAAAATAATGATATCGTGATCAACATCGTAATAATTATTATGAACAGATTATAATTATGTTACAAGTAAGCTACTTATTTATCGGTTGTGAAAGTAGGAGTGTTTTTATTTTACTTGGTTAATTTGTCTATAAATTGTGATTTTTAAAATATTTAGTTTATTTGGCTATACTTTGATCGATAAACGATTATCTATTTTCAATGGTAGTGACGTGTGAATATAATAGCAAAATAAATACTGCACGACAAGTTAGGGGGACCTAACCTATAAACTGCATACTATGTATAAACTAAGTATGTAAGCAAAACTGATTAGAAATAGAAACAGTTTCTCATTGGGTGTTGTGCCCCACTGCATACAATAAAAGTTTCACAATACTTCGATAATTTTATTTAAATCGACAACAAAAGTTACAGTTAAATTGTGATATGCAAACTGTAAGGATTTTCGTACCTCAAAAAATACACTTTCGTTTTCCACGTATATTTTTATTACATGGCTACATACTTCTCTACCAACCAATTAACGTTATACCATAGGCGCGAAATTTAAAAATTAAAATGCCCTACACAAACGCAACAATTTTCTTTTATTTCGATACGGCCTATTAGCTCTAGCGATCGTCGTTTAAAATCTAGTGACCTTTCAATACTGATATAACAAGCACATATCAGGTAACTGAACTAGTGACTGATTTATGATTGCAGAATAAAAATAATACTTCTAAGTGATAAGGCTCCATTATAACTTAGCATACAATTTATCATCATTGTTATTACAAATAGAGCAAACCGAACCGTCGCGTCGGTTACATATAATTCAATTTGAAAGCACATTTCCAAGAAGCATAGTTGCCAATCAGCTACAATAGACCAATAATTTTTTGAATTAATTAGGTGCAATTAATGGCAATTATTCTGCTGGCTCATTTAGGAGGCAAATCTTGAAATTTAAATAAGAATAATTTTAAACCGCATAGTATCCCATCTATGCAAAATGTTTGCGGCTTTAGTTCATGTTATGAAAATCGTAGCGTACGAACGCAGTCTTAAACTCTATTACACAGACCCGTCGTCTGCGTTGATTGTTTCGTGATTATAAGGTCTGTGCATTCGCATAAAACAGCTGGCCTGACAACTTTCAACAAATAACAGATGTCGCTCGCTTCAGGAACTAATGGTAACTGTAATATATATTTGCTACCATTTTATTAAATATTTTCAGAATAATTTCTTGTTTACTTTACGAAAAATACATTAATTGCAATTTTAACAGACGCAAAACGAAAACACAACTTTATTTTTCAATTTTAAAAATGTTCCAGCAAATAGTAAAGTTCTAAACCATACATAATAGACCATTTTATTAAATATTTTCGGAATAATTTCTTGTTTACTTTACGAAAAATACATTAATTGCAGTTTTAATACATGTAAAACGAAAACACAATTTTATTTTTCAATTTTAAAAAAGTTACAGCAAATAGTCAAATTCTAAATCATACATAATAGATTTCATTAGTCCCTGACGCAAGTGCTTCTAGTTATAAGTTAAAATCGATTGCACAGACCTTATAAGCACGAAACAATCAATGCAGACTACGGTTATTACAAATACAGCAAACCGAACCGTCGCGTCGGCTGTATATAATTCAATTTGAAAGCACATTTCCAAGAAGCATAGTTGCCAATCAGCTACAATAGACCATTTATTTTTTGAATTATTTTGGTGCAATTCATGGCAATTATTCTGCTGGCTCATTTAGGAGGCAAATCTTGAAATTTAAATAAGAATAATTTTAAACCGCATAGTATTGCCATCTATGCAAAATGTTTGAAGCTTTAGTTCATGTTATGAAAATCGTGGCGTGCGAACGCAGTCTTAAACATCTACAATTATACTCACGATCAGTTATATTACGGCATTTTGTCCCAAAAAATAATTTAATATCGTTTTCCCGTAAAGATCATCAAAATTAATATAGTTCAGATTTGTTTTCTGGAATTTTTAAACGGAGAGCGTCTCGATTAAAAAGAGCATTAGCGCGGTTTTATATTTTAAAACGATAGAAATAGTGGCAAATGCTTTCCTTAAAGAAAAAAAACATTTAATTATTACCATTAAGAGGGGGCTGGAAAAATCAGCTTCCACCATGTTTCCGCTAGTAACGCCACAGTAGTAATTAATATCAAACGGTTTAATCGTAAGATGGCGCGATTTTGGCATCAGCTATTTAAATGTTACTTCCTGTTTTTTTGTACTAAATAGTTTCTACAGAGTGCGCTTTTTCATCGATGCATCGGCATCTAATTTAATTATGTTCACGTTGTAAACTTTGCTAGCGTTTATAATTATTTATTCTAGGATATAAAGTTACAGAATATAAAGAATGGACGTTTTGATGAGAGACACAAAAATAATGAAATGCAAGTTAACAAGCTTAAAAACATTATTTAACTTCCAACCAGAAAAGTTACCAAATTATGGGAGCGGAAAATTCAAAATATATCTCATCAAGAAAGTCACTGTTTGGACTTTGTTAGTTTTAAATACTAAATAGTTTTGTAGTTTAAATAGTTTTTAATATTAGTTTTCTACCCATAATCGTAAGTCACGCCCTTTCGACAGGGCAATAAATATTAGAATTTATGCGTCTGGGAATTCAAATTAGTTTTAGAAGTTTGCAGCTGGACTTGAGAAACAGGTTTCACTTTGACCGCGACGTTTGAGCTATTCAGACTGCGTCAAATGTAAAATAATAGTAAATGGTAAAATAAAAAATTAGTAGATGGACTTGAAAGATGAAAACCCATCCGTGATGGTAAACGGTCCTTCGAAGCTAACATTTTTTGGTCCTTAGAAGCCATTGGAGCTAACAGTCACATGATTATTGATTTTTAAAATTTATTTTTTGTGCAATATGTGAGAGAAGTGCCATTATTAATACAGAATAAAAATTGTAACAATAGGAAATCCAATATTACCGATATATGCACATATGTAATTACTTATGTATATATTTCAGAATAATAATTATTATAGTATGCCATTAAAGTAGTCCGGTCGCTAAGAATTGCTAGTCAAGTTCAAAACTTTCTGAAAAAATCTAAATTCCTCGTAGTATTAAAAATAAGAGATCAGAAAGGCGTTGAAAAATAAATAACGATTTATTGTCCACTAATAGAGCAGATTATACAAAACTATGTATTAATATGAAAATATTCAGATGAGTACTTGACTGTTTAGGTGAATTGCTTTACGGAAATATAGATGCGTTCGGCTATACTCGGCTTCCTCTTTCCCCTTCTCTTCTGCCGTCATTCTATCCTAAGGTTCGCGAAAGTAAACGGTGCTCTAACCTCAAACTCATGCCATCACGAGCGAAAAACGGACGATTCTTGAAAAAATCAGAAGCAGATCGTCGCGTACAAGCAAAAAAAGATATACTTGTGATTAACAGAGCTGCGAAAATCACTCAAAGTTGGAACGGTGGAATTCCATTGTAAGGAAATCATTATTTTTGATGTGTTATTATTGCAATTGATCAAGATATTCCATGTTTTTAACTCGAATTAATTTGAATTTCGCGCTCTTTCCGAATGCATCCGAATAACGGCAGCCATTTTCATGACGACAACCTTATTTTCATATCATGGCGGCTTGACATAAACCATCCGTGTTTCTTCTTAATTTTCTCCGAATTCAGTCCCGCAACATATTCATTGGGTTGCATAATATTAAAGTTCATGAAATTAGCTTTCAATTGATCGGTTTTTCTCATTATTTTCACCCAAAAATAAGCACACAGTTATCTACTTTCTGTGACCCGCGAAATCAATCCTGTATAAGCTTATACTAAAACATGCAATTTCAATTTCAATTTATTCAAATTTAGGCCCCGTAAGCTTACCTAAACTTCACGGCTTTCGAAAAGGTGTGTATTTAACTGTCAACTTAAGCCATAAAATAGGCCTTTTCACCGTAAAATTACTTCCGACCGGACTACTTTAATTGCATTAAAAGTTAAATAGTTACAGTTTCGTTCTCGAATACATGTAGCTATACGTTATTCACGATAGGTTCCAATGCACGCAGTCATGCATAAAAAGTTACTAAATTGTATATTTGTAATATTCAGGTTAAAGTTTTGATTATAAATGGTTAGAATTTCACTATTTAAAGCGTCGTCTGCGTTGATTGTTTTCGTGCTTATAAGGTCTGTGCATAAGCATAAAACAGCTGACCTGACAACTTGAATGGAAATAACAGATGTCGCTCGCGTCGGATATTAACGGTAACTGTAATGATTATTTGCAACTAGGATTTTCATTTAAAGTGTGCAATTCACAGTAAATAATATGCAGCTAAAACATTGTTGTGTGCCGAATTGCGCACAAATAAATAGAAATAAAATTAAAATGCACCGATTTCATTCTGATATTACGTATAAAAAATTGCGGTGTAAAAAAATATTTAATGTAACAGGTAAATAATTGCGATTTCAATAATTCACTCTCACTTAACTCTTTATTACTACTTAATTATACATTTACGGGACACAATATTGAACCCAATTTGTATGTTTGCGAAAAACATTTCGAAAAGAGTCGTTACTATTCCAAAAAATTCTTTAAGTTCCCATTTTTCTTGTTACAATCATAAAAATTTAATCACAGACATTTTAACAAAGCTAATTAAACTATTATTTTCCAGTTACTGTAACACGCAAAATGATAAAGTAATTAATCAAAATGTACATTCAAAACCACACACTAGAAAAATTTTAAAATTATAGTCTTTATAGATCGGTATCTACCATTTTATTAAATATTTTCGCAATAATTTCTTGTTTACTTTACGAAACATACATTAATTGCAGTTTTAATAGATGTAAAACGAAAACGCAATTTTATTTTTCAATTTTAAAGTTACACCAAATAGTCAAGTTCTAAACCGTACATAATAGATTTCATTAATATCTGACGCAAGCGCCTTTAATTGTGAATTAAACTCTATT
This sequence comes from Rhagophthalmus giganteus, assembly GCA_036326145.1. Classification (NCBI taxonomy): domain Eukaryota; kingdom Metazoa; phylum Arthropoda; class Insecta; order Coleoptera; family Rhagophthalmidae; genus Rhagophthalmus; species Rhagophthalmus giganteus. Next base: position 51,145 of record JARFJA010000032.1, on the reverse strand, counting down.
GCACAGACCCGTAGTCTGCGTTGATTGTTTCGTGCTTATAAGGCCTGTGCAATCGATTTTAACTTATAGCTAGAGGCGCTTGCGCCAGGACTAATGAAATCTATTATGTATGGTTTAGAATTTGACTATTTGCTGTAACTTTTTAAAATCGAAAATAAAATTGTGTTTTCGTTTTACATGTATTAAAACCGCAATTAATGTATTTTTCGTAAAGTAATCAAGAAATTATTCCGAAAATATTTAATAAAATGGTCTATTATGTATGGTTTAGAACTTTACTATTTGTTGGAACTTTTTTAAAATTGAAAAATAAAGTTGTTTTCGTTTTACACCTGTTAAAACTGCAATTAATGTATTTTTCGTAAAGTAAACAAGAAATTATTCCGAAAATTTTAATAAAATGGTCTATTATGTATGTGGTTTAGAACTTTACTATTTGCTGGAACTTTTTTAAAATTGAAAAATAAAGTTGTTTTCGTTTTACATCTGTTAAAACTGCAATTAATGTATTTTTCGTAAAGTAAACAAGAAATTCTTCTGAAAATATTTAATAAAATGGTAGCAAATATACGTTACAGTTACCATTAGGTCCTGAAGCGAGCGACATCTGTTATTTCTTGAAAGTTGTCAGGCCAGCTGTTTTATGCGAATGCACAGACCTTATAAGCACGAAAACAATCAACGCAGACTACGATTTAGAGTATAAGAAAATATAGGAGTTCAATTTTGATTTTAATTTAAGATTTCGTAATAAGAATTTCGAGCTCATTTTCGGTATAGGTACGTTGAATATAAATATTTCCACAACGAAATATGCCCCTACGCAGTTTGATGTCCGCGAATCGGCCGGAAAATAAAAAAATACCACTCCAGTTTTTACAGCACCATCTATTCAATAATAGTTGGACAAATTCTTCGAAATCAAGTAGGTATCTGTAAGATAGCTTTATACTTGAAAATGACGATTTTTCGGAAAGCGGTTTACGAATTCTAGCAACAATCACACCCTGTACTTTCCTATACGTATTCACCGAACCTTCTTCTAGTTGCTCCTTATAATATTTTAGTCGTACAGTAGCTAAATATCTTTTAATTTGAAGTATTCGGAAGCGCGTGTACAACTTAGCAAAACTGTTCCTTTAACTTTTTTAGGATAAAAATATAGGGAGCAACTAGCTAATTGAATTAGTATTTATTATCAATTAAGTTTTTTTAAATAAAATTTAATAGTTTTTAGTATCGTTTCCTGAAGTGAATCTACCGTAGCGACATCTGTTGATTCTCGCTTATCGAACTTAAAGAAAAAAACTTTATTATTACCATTAATTTACGCAGTCGTAGGCCTCGCAATCATAAAATCGCCCAAAACATCGAACAATAAAGTCACAGTCGAGATCGAATTTTAAAGCTATAAAACACTTAAATTATAACGAATTGCACACCCGCAATTTTAACAAACAAACAAACCGTCGACCGTCTACATCTAAACTGCGTCCGCAAAGATAAATTGGAAGGAAGCCGTTAAAACAGTAAAAATCATTTTATAATTTTATTTAATATATGGATGAAACTACATTAAAGAAATACTCGAACTACAAAGAGACTTTTGTTACGGAGAGACATCTAGAAAACGAATTTAGATAAAACTGTTGCATTTCGTACCGATCGCGTCCGACGTCGCGAACCCAATCCTGCAAGTTCACGTCGGTCGCCATCCGCACCGGAGTTGCCGATCTAATCTAAATAAGCGCCCCACGTCCTGCCGCCCCCGTCATAATGTCATCAGAATACTTTACTAAGCCATCCGTCAAATCTGATCGGTTCATTTCTTTTTTTAATTAAAACGAGCCCGACGGCGGCCGCGACGGCTCTCAAGTTCCATTGCAATAGCAATAGCGGTCAAAGCACGGCGACAGCACATAAATACAACGAATATCCATACGGACGATCGATTCATATAACATAGTTCTAATGTCTTACTACCATAAATGCACCGGGTCCATTTAAATACAGCAAAACGTTCAACATTCACGTACCGTAGTTTGAGCGAGAAGAAGTTTCGCAAACTCAAAACGGGTCCGAATCGTGCGAATTAAAAAAAAAAAAACAACCAAAAATGCAACGACAAAGTATATTAAGCGACGACACGGCTCACAACCGCCCATTTATAACGAACCTAACCCGACAAACGCGCCCCGCACCTTGCAAAGCGCGCGTTCGCCGCGAAGCGAATAGAAGTCTAATAAAATATCAACAAATCCATATTCGATCTAACTAAAACAAAATAGGAATAATCGAGCGCGCCATTTCCAAAAGGCGATTCGACGACGAAAAAGAACTCGACCGGCGTTTAAAAAAAAAAATAAAAACGATATCCTGTTCGCAAAAATTTTCTCCGACGAGAAAAAAAAGCGATCACTTTCGAAATTTATTACACTCAAAATTCTAACTGACACGCGCACGCACACGTACCCATCGAAAACGTACATGTTTCTACGTAATTTAGGAAAGTTTCAACTTATTTATTTCGGGTAGAGAAAACTGTCTGCCGTACCGTTCTTGGGCGACGTCCAATAATTTATAGGCGGGCAAGTACCAATCGTCCGATATGTTCAACATCGGATTCTTGATCGTATTCTCGACGCTATCTAACGAAGTGTATCCCACATCGTATAGACTGCAATAGGGCACTTTCAGGAACAACAGATAATCCCATATTTCCGTGTAGTGCCAGTCGAGCAGCGGACTGACTCGCATCAGTTGCGGCCAGTTCGAGTCTGTCATCTGAAAAAGAAAAAAAAAACAAACGCTTTTACAATGACAAGGCGCCCGAGCGATCGTTCGGGGACTTCGTACGTGAAAGATTCGCAAGTGTTCGGACTGCGGGTCGGTCCGTCTCGTTCCCATCAGGCACGCCTTCATGTTCGGCCTGTTCTTCAGCACAAACTCGAGAGATTCCTTGATGTCCTTCGATAATTTGATCACGTTCAAGTTGTAATATTGCTCGCACTGTCCGACGAAGTTGTTGAGCTCGGAAAAGCTGCCTGCGCCCTCGACGTACACGCACAGCAGCTTCTCCGTGTAGTTCGGATAGTTCTTCTTCAGCACGCCCAGCGCGATGTGCAACAGGACGGTGCAGTCTTTGCCTCCGTTGAAACTTAAGAATACGTTTTCGGGCCCGACTTTTGAAGCACTCCTCGATCGCCTGAAAATCGACACGGTTTTCGATTAGTTCGTTTGTGTCGCGGGTTTAACGCGCGACACGTTTGGGCGAGCTTTAATAAAATTAGAAAGAAAGAGAAAAAAAAAGACTTGTACTTCGCGCGGTCACGCGGATCTCTGCGACGAAACGGGCCCCAATCAAACTTGAAAGTTTCGATTCGTAACCCGACAAAACCAACGTTTTAATGATACCATTAGACGGACGAAATAGTAAACAAACAAAGGGTGCGCCTCGCCGAAAACAATTAAATGTGGTCGCGACCGACAACTTAAAAGACGATCCCCAAATGGGGATTGAGTCTTTGGTGTTTAACGGTTCGTAGTACATGGTGAAATATTTACAAAAATTGACATATTTCAATTCGTAATAGTTTTAGATCTCTCTGCGGGAAGGAAGTTCGTGAAAATTTGTGTGCCATTTGGGTGTTATTCGAAAAAACAAACAGAGATTTTGAGGTAAAATATCGTTTTGAATTATTGTTTATTTTCATATCAAGACAAATCAGGCGGTGTAGATAAAATAAATGCCAAAGTATTAAAAACAATAGCTTATTATATAGTTTTGCCGCTTGAACATATTTTCAATGTCTGTATTGAAAAATCAACTTGGCCTGAATCTCTAAAAATGCTGACCCCTTTTTTTAACTTTCATTAATTAAATTTTAAAAATTTAAACAAAATTTTTTAAAATTTAAAAAAATTAAAATTTTTTTTAAAAAATTTTAAATTTACATTTTTTTGCCCTTTTCCCAAAAAAACAATTAAATAAATAGCTTTTTTTAAAAATTTCAAATTTTAAAAATTTTTAATTCTTTTGAATTAAAAATTTTGAGAATCAAAAATTTAAACCAATTTTTATTAAAAACAAATTTAAAGAATTAAAATTTATTTCCCAAAAAGAAAATTTTTTTGGGGCTTTAGTTTTTCCCCAATTTTAATTTTAAATTTTTAAAATTTTGTTTTCAAAAAAATATTTTAGGGAAAAAAATTAAAAACAATTTTTTTAATTTTGTTTTAAAAATTTTAAAAATTTTTTAAAAATTTCGGGGCCCAAAAATTTTAAAATTCCCCTTTGGCCCCAAATTTAAATTTATCTTTAATGATTTTTTAAAGGAAAAAAAATATTTTTCCCGGGAAAAATTTTAAATTTTAAAAACTTTAAAACGATTTCAAAATTTAAAAATTGCTTTTAAATTTAAAATTTAAAATTTTTAAACAAAAATGGGAAAAATACTTTTTAAAAAATTTTTTTTAAAATTTACTCGTTTTCCCCAAAAATTTTTTTTTTAAAAAAGTTTTTTTTTGGGGGCCCTTTTTAAATTTTAATTTTCATTAGTTTTTATTTTTAAAATTTTTAAAGCCCCGGGCCAAAAATTTTTAACCGCCCTTTGAAATTTCCCCCATTTAAAAAATAAATTTCCATTGTTTTTAAAAAAAAACCCAAAAAATTTTAAAAATTTTCAAAATTTTTTTTGTTTTAATTTTGGCCCGGGTTTTGAAATTTTTTTCTTTTTTTTTTTAAAATTTTAAAAAAAAGTTTTTTGGGAAAATTTCCCCGGGAATTCCCAAATTTCCGGGAAATTTTTTCGGGAAAATTTTTAAACATTTTAAAAATTTTTTAAAAAACTTTCCCATTTTAAAAAAAATTTTCAAAAGAAAAAAAATATTTTCACAATTTATCTTAAAAAAAAAACTTTTAAAAAATTTTATTTTTTGTTTTTTTTAAAAATTTTTTTTTGAATTTAAAAAAATTTTTTTTAAATTATATTTTTTTAAAATTTTTGAAATTTCCCAAATATTTTGGGCGGAAAAGAAAATTTTTTTTATATAAAAATTTTTCCAGGGAAAATTAGTTTTTCAAAGGGCTAAAATTTAATTTTTTCCATTTTAAAAAAAAAAATTTTTCCCCCTTTTTCCCTTAAAAAGTGGTTATTTAATAATTTAAAAGGGCAAAAATTTTTTAAATTTATCCAATTTTATTTTAAAATTTTTTAAAAATATTTTTTAAAATTTAAAAAAAAAAATTTTTAAATATTGGATTTTTTGTTTTTAAAACCAAGATTAAAATTTTAAAAATTTTTAAAAAAAATTTTTTTTTCCCCAAAAAAAAATTTTTTATTTTCTTTTAACTTTTTCAATTTAAAAAATTAGGAATTTTATTTAAAAAACCAAAATGTTTTTAAAAAGGAAATTTTTAAACTTTTAAGGGTTAAAAATTTTTAAACCCCTTTTAAAATAAATTTTAGGGTTTTTTTTAAAATCCCCTTTGTTTTTTAACATTTAAATTTAAGGGAAAAAATTTTAAAAAAAAAAATTTTTGCGGAAATTTTTTTCAAAAGTCCAAACTAAAATTTTACAAATCCCAAAAATTTTACTTTTTTGGAGAAACCCAAAAAAATTTCCTTTTTTTTAAAATTTACCAAAGTTTTAAACAATTTTAAAAAGGGAAACGGGGTTTTTAATTTGTTTCCCTTTTTAAAAATTTTTTTTCCCCCTTTAAATTTTCTCGGGGGAAATTTAAAATGGGATTTAAATTTTCAAGCATTATTAAAGGGAAACTTGAAACCCCTTTTTTTTAAGATTTTTTTAAATTTGGGAATTTTTGGGGTAACTTTTCCCAAAAGGTTTAAACCCTTTTTAAATTTTGGGTTTAAATCAAACCGGGAAAAGGGGTTTTTTAATTTTGGAACCCAAAAAATTTTTCGGGAAAAAAATTTTTCCAAAAGGGCCCTTTGTTTCGGTTTTAAATTTATCCTTTTTAATACCCTTAATTGTTTAAATCTTTTTAAAAAATTTTGTTTACAAATGGGCCCCTCCAGTTTACAAACCCTTTATTTTTAAAAATTTCCAAAAACCTAAATTTTTTCGGTTTTTTAAAATTTTTGGGAATAAATTTCTTTTAAAATTTTTTTTTAAAATTTTAAACCCTTTAAATTTCCCTTTTCCCAAATGAAAATTTTTTTTAAAATTTTTTAAAATTAAACAAACCTTTTTCCACATTTTTTTTACCAAAAAATTTGAATCCAAATTTTTAAAAACCCCTTTTGGGAAAATTTTTTTTTTAAAATTTTAAAAATTTTGGGAAAAAGAAAATTGGGAAATCCAAAACCTTTCCCAAAAAACAAAAATTTTTGAGGAAAATTTCAAAATTTTTATTAAAAAAAAATTTTTCACCCAATAGAAATTTAATTTTTAACTTTAATATTTCCCCGAAAAAAAATTTTTTTTAAAATTTTTAAGCCCTTTCCCGGGGGGTTGTTTTTAAAAATGTTTTCAAAAATTTAATTGCCCCAATTTTAATTTTAAAGATTTGAACTTTTGTTTTTTCTTTGGAATTTATTTTTTGCTTTTTCCCCTTTTGGGGTTTAAACAAAAATTTTATTGGGAAATTTTAAAATTTTATAAAAAAAAAATTTGATCTTTTTAAAATTTTAGGAAAAATTTTCCCTTTTTGAGAATTTTTGGGGGTTTTCCAACCGCTTTTTTAAAACTACGGGTTTCCCCCGGGTTTTTTTTCCAAAATTAATAAACTTTTTGGGTTTTCCAAAAAAACCCAAGTTGCAGGAAACCCGTTTTTTTAATTTAAACACGGAACCCTTTCCAAACATTGGGAAAAATGGTTTATCCCCAAAAAAATTTGGTTTTAAATTTAAAATTTTAAAAACCCGCCCGGGCAAAAATTAGTTCTTTACCCTTTTTCCGAAATTTCCTTCCAAATTTTGGGAAAATTAATAAATTTTTAAAGAGAAAAAAAAAATTTTTTTAATAAATTTTAAAATTGCAAAGGCGAAAAATTTCAAATTTTTGGGAAAACGGGTTTCCCTAAAACCCCCAAATTTCCTTTAAATGGGGAAAGTTTCCGCCCTTTTAAAACTTTGGAAAAAACTTTGATTACTTTGGCCCTCGGCCGGTTTTCCCAAAAATTTAAATGGAATCCTTTTCAAATTTTAAACCCCTTTTTAAATTTTTAAACCCATTTTTTAAAATTTAATTAAAAAAAGGGTTTAAATTAAAAAAATTTTTTTGTTTAATTTGCGAAAGCAACATTTCCCATTTTTCCCTTCCAAAAAGTTTAAAAACCCCCCTTTTTCCGTTTGGAAATTTTAAAAATTTGGGTTTCCGGGTTTGGGTTTATGAAAATTTTAGGGGAAAAGTTTAAATTGGGAACATTCTTAAAAAAACCCCAAAGAAAGGGAAAAGTTAAATTTGGGCCCCAAAACAATTTACACTTTTGGGTTTTGCCTGCCCAAATTTTTTTAAAATTTTTTGTTTAAAATTTTTAATTGGGTTTAAAAAAAAAAATTTTTGGAAAATTTTTGAAAAATTTTTTAAATTGGAATTTTTTTGAACCCCCTTAAATTTTTAAAATTTTTTTTTCGGGAAATTTTAAAATTTTAAAAAAACCGAAAAATTTTTTTGCCCGGGGGGGGTTTTTTTAAAATTTTTTAACTAAAGAAATTTTTACAAAAAAAAACTTTTTAAAAATTTTTAAATTGAACATTTAAAGGGTTGGGAAAAAAGAACCGGGAAAAAAGCGGGAATTTCCTTTGAAAAGGGAATGGTAAATTTTTTTACCCGCCGAAAATTTTAATTCTGTTAAATTTTTCAAAAAAAAAAATTTTTTTCCCTTGGAAAAAATTAAAATTTTGTTTAAAAATCAATTAAATTTTAAATTTTTTTTTTTTTTGAAAAGTTTTTTTTAAATTTTAAAAAATCCCAAAAACCCACCCCTTAAAACCCTGATTTAAACTTACTAAACCCTTTTTACAGTTTTGGGGCTTTAAAAGGAATAGAAAAAATTAAACAAATTTAAAAATTTACGGGTTTTGACCCGGGAACGACCCTTAAAATTAACCCTCAAACCGTTTTTTGGTGTTTTGAAACCCCCCCAAAAAAAAGGTCCTTTTTTTTTTGTTTAATTTTTCCCCCGGGCGTTTTAAAAAAATTAAATTCGGGGCCTTTTTCGAAAAATCGCAAACCAGAAACCCGTTTTTTTCCCCGAATTTGGGCCCCGGGTTTCGTTCGGTCCCCAAATTAAATTTATTTTCCCAATTGGCCTTTTGGAAACTTAAATGAAATAAAGCCGGAAAAAAAGGATTTCCAAACCCCGCATTTGGGTTTTCGGCCCGCCCGCCCTTTTAGTTTGGGCTTTTAGGAAAACCCAAAAAAAAACTTTAAACTGAAAAGGAATTTTTTAAAAAAGGGGTTTGGGGGGAAAAGGTGGGGAGAGGGGAATTCGGGCGGTGGAGGGGAAACCCAAGAAAAAACCCAAAAGGGGGAAAAGGGCCCGGAAAAAAATCTTACCCCTCGGGGGAAAAATAGAGGGGGCGGGAAATTATAAAGGTTGTTTTCCCTAAAAAAATTGGGGTTTTGGGCCCGAAATCTTAAGGGCCCCGGGTTGAAAGAAATTTCCACCTTCGTTAATTTTGAATAAAAGCATTTTAGGGTTTGGGCCCGGGAAAAAGGGGGAAAAAAGGGACGGTTCCCTTTTTGCGTTCCGTTCCCTTGAAAGGCGCCCTTTAAAGGATTGGGGAAAAAAACCCCCCGGGTTTGCCCGGGTTTTGGGAAGGAAAAGGCCCAAGGCCGCGGGCGCCCCAAACTGGGCCCCCAAAAACCCTTTTTGCAAATTCCGGGCCGATTTTTTAAATTCAACGAATTTTTCCCTGGGAAAAGCCCGGGCCGGGGGTTTTCCCGGGCGAGTTTTGCTGGGGAAACGAAAAATCCCCTTGGGGCCCCCAAAACTTTAAAAATTTGAAAAAAATTTTGGGGCGTTTCTAAAAATTTTAAAAAGGGGTTTTCAACCCGGGCCCCGGCCCCCCAAACAAAAAAAAAACCGCGGGGGGAAAATTTTAGGAGCCTTTGGGAAGAAAGGGGGGGGAAAAAAAGGGGGGCGGGGGAGGGGGTTTTTAGCCGAAAATTTTTCCCGAAAACCCGTCTTTTAAAAAGCATTCGGGTTTTTTTTGACAAAATTGTAAAATTTTTTCCCCTTTAAATTTTGGTTTTGTTTTAAAATTTTTTAGTTTTTTTTCCTTTGTGAAACCCCTTTCAAAAAACCGGTTTTTAAAATTTTTGGGTTTTCCCTTTAAAAAAACGGGTTTTTAAAACCTTTTTCCAAAACCCCTTCCCAAAATTTTTCCCTTAAAAAAATTTTTCCCCCTTTAAAATTGGTTGGGAAATTTAAATTTTTTAAAGGCTAAATTTAAAATTAAATTAAAAATCTTTTGCAAATTTCCCACATTTTCAAAATTGGGAAAATTTTTAAAATTTAAAATTTTTAAAAGTATTTCCCTTAAAAAAAAAGGGCATTTTAAAAAGGCGAAAAACCGAATTTTTCTTTTTTCCGAAAAATAAAATAAAATTTAAAAAAAATTTGAAACGGAAATTGCAAAATTGTAAATTTTTGGGTTTAAAACTAAATTTTTAAATTTTTTGTTTAATTTTCAAAAAAAAATTTTGGGAAAATTTTGGGAAATCCAAAAGGGTTTTTTTTTTTTCGTATTTTCAAATTTTTTTAAACAAAATTTCTTTAAAAATTTTGTAATTTTAATTTTAAAAAGGGAATTTAAAATTTTAAAAAATAAACCTTGTTGCCAAATTCAAAAGTAAAAAATTTAAAATTTATTGATTTATTTTAAAAAAACCCCCAAAATTAAAAAAAATTTAAAAATTTCTTTTTGGGGAATAAATTAAAATTTTAAAAAGTAAAATTTGAAAAAATTTTGGGGTTTAAAAAAAACCTTTTTGAAAAATTTTTTTTTTAAAAAAAACAATAAATTTTGGAAAAAAAAAATTTTTAAATTTTTTAAATTTTCCCTAAAATTTTTATTGAAATTTCAAAGGTTTTAAATTTTTTAAATTTATTTTTTAAAAAATTTTTTAAAATTTAGGTTTTTAAATTGTAAAATTTATTCTTTTAAAATTTAAAAAGTTTATTATTTATTTTTTTTAAGTATTTTAAATTTTTTTTTTTTTTAAAATAAATTTTAAAGGGTTTATTTGGTTAAATTTAAAGGGAATTTATAAATTTTTTATTTAAAGGGCAAAAAAAAAATATTTAAAAACAAAACCTTTTTTAAACTAAACAATATTTAAATTTTTAAAAATTAGAAATTTTAAAATTTAAAAAAAGAAATTTTTTTAATTTTTTTAAAAATGAAATTTTAAAATTTAAAAAATTTTTTAAATTTAGGTAATTTTATTTAAAGGGAAAAAAATTTTTAATTTTTAAAATTTGTTAAAAATTTTTTTTTTTTAAAAAGTTTTTTTCAAATATATTTAATAAGGGGTAAACTACAAAATTAACTAATTCCAATTTAAAAAACTAAATTTTGCCCCAAAAAAAAAAATTTTTTTATTTTGGGGGTAATTAAATTTTCACGAAATTTTTTTAAAAATGGGCCCCAAAATTAATATTTTCCAAACCAAAATAAATAGGGGTTTTTAAAATTTTTTTGGAAAAAATTTTACCCCTTTAAAAAACCCGGAAAATTTTTTTTCATATGTTAAAGCAAAAAGGTTTAAAACGATTTTAAAGTTAAATAAATTTTATTAGGTTTAAATTAAAACCATGGTTTTTGGGAAATTTTGGGAAAAGGGTTTTGGAAAGTTTGAAAAGGTTTTTTTTTCGGGTTTTTTAATTTTGAATTTTTAATTTTTTAAATTTTTTTTAATTTTTGGAAAATTTATTTTCAAAATTAAAATTTTATTTTTCTTTTTTAATTTTTTTAATTTTTTAAAACTTTTTTGGGGAAATTTTTTTTCCCAAAAATTTTTTTTTTTTCCCTAAATTTTATTACCTGGCCCTTTTTAAAACTAAATTTCCTAAAACCCAAAATTTCCCCAAAACCCTTTTCTCTGGCTAAATTTTTTTAAAATTTTAAACAAGAAATTGGTTTTTTTTAGATTAAAAAATAATATTTAATGTAATTTAAATTAAAACCCAAAATTTTTTTTTTTAAAATAACAAAGAAGCCCTTTTTTTCAAAAAGCAATTTTCAAAAGCAAGTTTAAACCATTTAAATTTATTTTTTTAAAAAAATTTTGGAAGATAAAGCGTTAAGCTTGGTCCTCATGATGCGGAATTCCGCATAATTTGTCCGGAATTCCGCAAAAATTGTTTGAAAAATTCCGTAGGGAAAGTTTTAACTTTTCCGGATAAAAAAAATCCGGATAAAGTTAAAATATGTTCAACTTTCTTTCTGTCTTTGTCTAATGTTCTCTATTTCACTCGATCGCTGTGTACCAACTTATTCAACAAATATAACTATTCATATGTTCGTGGTGCGAAAAGTACGCGGGATTGTCGTCACCAAGAGGTTATGCTAAAATGGATTTTCCAGAATATTGTGTAAGTAAAACGCGTTTGTAAACTTTTCCAATAAAAAAATTTTCTTTGTTTTTTATTTTTTTTTATACGTTTAGTTATTAAATTATAAATTAAAGCCAATAATGCCTTTTCCACACGTAATAATTATAATCATTAATACTTCTATAATTTACTATTGACATTTTGTAAACACAATAGAACGACACAAATTACAAGATGACACTATAAATATATAATGGACAATAAGTTCCTACAAACAACTGAAAAAACGGAGTATATTTTCCGCACCACGAGAACAGCTAAAAATTGCTGTTTATGACGGAATGCGGAATTCCGGACAAATTATGCGGAATTCCGCATCACGAGGACTAACCTTAAGAAGAAAGGTCGAAGATATTACAAGGTAAGTTTTACATGAAAATTTGAGTGTTTCACAAACAAAATTGCCAACCTAAGAATTAAAAGCCGAAAAATAACTAGTACCGAAAATGTTTATTCGGGCAAGACAAAGCGTTTCGACGCTACAATTCCCTGAATGCGACCAATAAAACGATGATGCTGCCTAAGGCGACGTGTAAAGTTGGTTTAACCGTGGCAACGTTTAAATTTATACAATTTACGGTGTCCGCGAAATTAGCGACGGTGACGGTCGTATAGTCACCACAAAAATTATTGACGTTTCATTTCATTGTTTATAAGTTTTCTAACCTATTAATGTGCATCTTAAAAAAAGAAGGTAACATTATCGACGCATTATAATATAATCCTGCCTTATTTGTCGCCCCCCCTAATTTCTAGATTAATCGGTCTACTTGAAAATATGAAAATCGCAATCGAGGGTTGCGCTCACGGCGAACTCGAAATCATATACGAAAGCATACGGGCGTTGGAGGAAAAGGAAAAGATAAAGGTGGACTTGTTAATTTGTTGCGGCGACTTTCAGGCCTGCCGTAACGAGCAGGACCTCTACTGTATGGCGGTGCCGCCGAAATACTACAACATGTGCACTTTTTATAAGTAAACGCGAAATAATCGAATTTTTTTTCTAGGTTAGTTAACCTTGGCGTGTTGCAGGTATTATAACGGCGAAAAACAAGCCCCCGTATTAACAGTTTTCATTGGCGGCAACCACGAGGCCTCCAATTACTTACAGGAGCTACCGTACGGAGGTTGGGTCGCAACGAACATTTATTACATGGGGTACGCGGGCGTTATCGGCATCGGAGGTAATCTAAACATAAACGCCATCTTGATCTGGCCTATGTACTAGGAGACAGACGTTGTTAATTTTTCAAATCGACCGCTTTTAAAATTTATCTACGCGACCCGACGGGTCGCGTAAATAACGGTTTAAAAGTTGTCCCGATACAATCATGTTGATTTTGAAGGTGTACGAATCGCGGGTTTATCGGGAATATATAAAGGGCAAGATTATTTAAAGGGGCGCAACGAAAAACCGCCGTATAATAACGACACGAAACGCAGTGTCTATCACGTTCGTAATTTGGAAGTGTTTAGGCTAAAACAGCTTTCGGGACCCGTCGATATTTTTCTTTCGATTGGCCGGGGAATTTGGAACCATGGAAACGTTAGACAACTTTTAAGATTTAAGCCGTTCTTTAAGTAAGTGGACCTTTTTAAAATGAAGGATAGCTAATTATGCCGAAAAAAAAACATCTAGCATTTCCTTAATTTTTCTTTTTTAATCTTAATTTGTTTGAGGGGGGGGCATGTGAGAGAGTTTTGTTTGCATGATTTAGTGTTCGTTTGGACGTTTATTTGACGAACGGGGGGGGGCGGGCGGGCGATGCCGCGCGTCCGAAACGTATCGGCGACCTCTCATCCGTCCCCGTTTTTAAATTAAAGGCACGACATAGAAACCGGCAAACTGGGAAGCAGGCCGTGCGAGGACCTGCTCGACCACTTGCAACCGAAATATTACTTTGCGGCCCATCTTCATTGCAAATTCGCGGCGCTCGTGAGGCACTCGAATAAGAGGACGACGAAGTTCCTCGCCCTCGACAAGTGCCTGCCGAAAAGGAGGTTCCTGCAGGTCCTGGAGGTGCCGCACGACGCCAGCTCGAAAATCGAAATCGCCTACGACCTCGAATGGTTAACGATCTTGCGCTTAACCAATCATCTGTTGAGCGTGAAGCCCGTCATGAATTACATGCCGTCGAGCTCGTCTAAAAGGTATTTGCATTTATAATGTTCCTGGCGTTCGCGCGTCTGATTATTTCTCGATTCGCAGGTGGCAGTTCACGCCGACGGTCGAGGAAAAGAATAACGTTTCGGAGAAGTTCGCCGACAACCTCTTGGTGCCGAATAATTTTTCGCGAACAGCCCAAGGATACGACGCTCGGGACAGAAGCGTCGACCGCAAAACGCAACCGTTGCCGAAAGTCAATCCCCAAACGACTCTGTTCGTGGAAACTTTGTCGATCGACGACCCGTTGGCGCTTTTGGACGCGTTCGCGAACAGTTCGAATGCGAAATTGGACGGCGGCGCCAGTCCGAACAATTCGACCTGCTCGGACGAGGACGCGAGCGCGCGCGAGACGTTCGCGCAGAGCACGCCGGTCAAACTGACATTGCCCGAGCCGTTGTTCGACAACGCCGAAAGTTTCTCGGACGAGGCCCGTTCGCCCGCACGCGGAAACAGCGCGGGCGCGACGAACAGCACGAGCGACGGCAAAACGGCGACGGACAGCCTGTCGGGCCCGAAGAAGTTCAAGCGAAGGAACGCCAGCATTTACGGCGGCGAGGGGACCACCTGAGGACGGCGAATCTTTAGAGTAATTTAAATTTTTAACAAACAAATCTACTCGTCGACAAGTCGAGGGACAAATTTTATAAATTATTTTAATATCGGATAGAAAAATTTATATGCGAGTACTATTTTTATTAATAAAAAGCTTTTAAAGATGCGTTTGTGTGCTCGAAGCGATCGAAAACGTCTTGCCCAACACGGCGACGTGTCGACGATCGCTTTTATTTGCCCCTTCTTTTTGGACGCGTGTCGTTGAAAGCGCGCAAGATTGAAATTTGTCTCGATGGGACGTTGGCCATCGAAGTTTTTGAAACGGATTATCTTTATTCGGAATTTTTCGAAATGCATTTCTCTCGAACGTTCTCACAAAAACTACCGAACGGCCGTTCGAAGACAATTCGAGAGTCGATAAAATTAAACGCGACGTTATTCGAAATTTCTAATGCAAAATTAATTATTTAAGACTGCGTTCGCACGCCACGGTTTTCATAATATGAACTAAAGCTTCGAACATAGATGGCGATACCATGCGGTTTAGAATTATTCTTATTTAAATTTCAAGATTTGCCTCCTAAATGAGCCAGCAGAATAAATGCCATGAATTGCACCTGAATAATTCAAAAAATAAATGGTCAAACAAATTGAATTATATACGGCCGACGCGACGGTTCGGTTTGCTGCATTTGTAATAACCGTCGTCTGCGTTGATTGTTTTCGTGCTTATAAGGTCCGTGCATAAGCATAAAACAGCTGACCTGACAACTTGAATGGAAACAACAGATGTCGCTCGCGTCGGATATTAACGGTAACTGTAATGATTATTTGCAACTAGGATTTTCATTTAAAGTGTGGAATTCACAGTAAATAATGTGCAGCTAAAACATTGTTGTGTGCCTAAAAACTTAAAATGCACCGATTTCCTTCTGATATTACGTATAAAAAATTGCGGTGTAAAAAAATATTTAATGTAACAGGTAAATAATTGCGATTTCAATAATTCACGCTCACTTAACTCTTTATTACCACTTAATTATACATTTACAGGACACAATATCGAACCCAATTTGTATGTTTGCGAAAAACATTTCGAAAAGAGTCGTTACTATTCCAAAAAATTCTTTAAGTTCCCATTTTTCTTGTTATAATCGTAAAAATTTAATCGCAGACATCATTTTAACAAAGCTAATTAAACCATTATTTTCCAGTTACTGTAACACGCAAAATGATAAAGTAATTAATCAAAATGTATATTCAAAACCACAAACTAGAAAAATTTTAAAATTATAGTCTTTATAGATCGGTATCTACCATTTTATTAAATATTTTCGCAATAATTTCTTGTTTGCTTTACGAAAAATACATTAATTGCAGTTTTAATAGATATAAAACGAAAACGCAATTTTATTTTTAAATTTTAAAAAGTTACACCAAATAGTCAAGTTCTAAACCGTACATAATAGATTTCATTAATATCTATGACGCAAGCGCCTTTAATTGTGAATTAAACTCTATTGCACAGACCTTATAAGCACGAAAACAATCAACAATGATAATAAATTGTATGCTAAGTTATAATGGAGCCTTATTACTTAGAAGTATTATTTTTATTCTGCAATTATAAATCAATTACTAGTTCAGTTACCTGATCTGTGATTGTTACATCAGTATTGAAAGGACACTAGATTTTAAACGACGATCGCTATAGCTAATAGGCCGTATCGAAATAAAAGAAAATTGTTGCGTTTGTGTAGGGCATTTTAGTTTTTAAATTTCGCGCCTATGGTATAACGTTAATTGGTTGGTAGAGAAGTACGTAGCCATGTAATAAAAATATACGTGAAAACGAAAGCGTATTTTTTGAGGTACGAAAATCCTTACAGTTTGCATACCACAATTTAACTGTAACTTTTGTTGTCGATTTAAATAAAATTATCGAAGTATGTGAAACTTTATTGTATGCAGTGGGGCACAACACCCAATAAGAAACTGTTTCTATTTCTAATTAGTTTTCCTTGCATACTTAATTTATACGTACTATGTAGTTTATAGGTTAGGTCACCGCAGTGAAGCTGGCAGCGAAAAATACATGTGAAACGCCGCACAAACATATACATTGAGAAAACAAAACGGAAAATACATTAAACAATACAATTAATCACATGATTCAAATATAAACTACAAAATAAATTTTTAAAACACCGAAATGAACAAAATTATAAATAACTTTTATGCCGGAAAAAGTTTTTGGCAGTAATTACGTTATCGTATGGCGGCGGTTAAGAATTGAATTAACGCAGGGCCTTTGTAGCTATTCCGAACTTTTTCAAACCATCTTAGAATAAACCAGTATGGCCTAAAATATATTTTTTTCGATAAACGTATGTGGGGAAAATCTTCTACGTCGCGTTATTAAAGCATTTTAAACTTGGAGCCCGCCGAGCGCAAAATGCTTTAATAACTCGACGTAGAAGATTTTTCCCACGTACGTTTATCGAAAAAAATATATTTTAGGCCATACTGGTTCATTCTAAGAAGGAGCGAAGAAATTTGCAAGAAGCTACAAAGCCCCTTTGTGTTAATTCGATTCAAAACTTTTTTTCCCCCGGCATAAAAATTGTTATTGTATAATTTTGTTCATTTCGGTGTTTTAAAAATTTATTTTGTAGTTTATATTTGAATCGTGTGATTAATTGTATTGTTTAATGTATATTTTCCGTATTAAAATGTATTTTTATTCTCAATGTATATGTTTTGGGTTGCCCGGCGTTTGGGGGCCCCCAACATGTATTTTTTTTGCTATTATATTCACATGTCACTACCATTGAAAATAGATAATCGTTTATCGATCAAAGTATGGCCAAATAAACTAAATATTTTAAAAATCACAATTTATAGACAAATTAACCAAGTAAAATAAAAACACTCCTACTTTATAACCGATAAATAAGTGGCTTACTTGTAACATAATTATAATCTGTTCATAATAATTATTACGATGTTGATCACGATATCATTATTTTAAATATTACTTTTTATATAATATTTATATAATATACCTAACCATAATTTTGTAAATTTACATAATATTAGTAGTATATGTATAGATAATAATTTGGTTAAATTTAGTACTACAGTTGAAATTATGAGAGAATTCCGATATCGGATTAGCGCTTTTATTCAAGCACGACGGTCGAACATGCAACTTTGTCGTTTTTACACATGTTATACGACGAAGACGGAAAGAAATTTGTTGTATTTAACCCCGCGGGTGGTGAACTACAACCTACACTGTAAGTTAAAACGTAGGTTCAATTTAAGTACATGCGTTAGAAGAAGACGCAAAAGTGCATCGGCATGTCTGATATAAATGGCAAATATCGACTTAAAATCATTTACACAGCGGTACTTTAAATTTTTTTTTACTTATATCGTTTTTAAAATGTTACAAACTTAACTAAATTAAATTGAATAATTCCCACCGTATTGAGTTATTTTTGTAACATTTACCCATAATTGTACACGGAAAAAAAGAATTCCAGTTAAGAAAATTGAAATTCGAAGGTTTTTTTTTGATTTCGAAAAACGTTTTAAATTTCAATTTTACACAAAATTCAAAAACTAAAATTTTACAGTTTTTCGTCTTTCAAAAAAACTTTTTAACTACAATTTTACACAAAACAATTAGCAGATTCCCTAATCACTGTCATCACAATTCCAATCATTGTCTTCTGTATCACTCCCACCGACAGAAATTATCAACGGTTCCACCGTTACATCTAACAGTTTTTCACGTGACCACCCATCCAAAATAAGTTTTTCAGTATGCAAAATTGTTTTTTTCCAAATATCAACATCACATTGTTTCAAAGACTCCTCCCACATTTGCAGTACATTACCATCAGAATCTACCGACGTTTTTATCACAAAATAATTTGCAAATTCCCCAAATGTTTTCAATGGCATTGAATTGACAATGATATGGAGGTAATCTGAGAATAGAATGGCCATGTTCTAGAATAATGTTATCAACTACGTAGCATTTTTCACCTTTATGTCGCTTGGCAAGATTCAACAGGTCTACCTTTAGGTCACTTTCACAAAAAGGTATATTTTTATTTCTTAGCCAGTTTTGTAAATCAACTTCACAAGACGGGAATGATATGATGCATTATCCATCACAATTATAGATGGTTCGTTTAACTTTGGTAACGGCTGCCCCTTTAACCACTTCTCGAAGACCGTTGCATCTATATTGTCATGATAATCGGCCGACTTTGATTTTGCAGCGAATATTAAACTTGCATCCTCAATGAAACCGTTTGAATTACCGGCATGTAGGATGATATATCTTTTCCCAGTGGAAGAATATTGTGTAATTTTCACAGACTTTGGAGTACGATCTTGCCCAAGACCGTTTAACTGACCCTTTATTAAATATCCAAGTTTCATCTAGAAACACGATGGGAAGAGGTGATTCTTTTTGCATATTTTGGACATATTTTTTTAAAAATTGTACTCGCGTAAATACCACATCTCTCTTTTCGCAAAGTGGTCCTTGGGGTCCTTTTTATATTTCAATCCGATGCTACGTACAATATTTCTTATAGAGTTGTACACGATGCTTCTGCAATATATTTTTAACCGCTTGCATTGTGACATGTTCCTTTCTGGCATCATGTCATATACAATATCTCTTATTGTATGTTTTAATCCTTCGGGCATATCTTCAGTTTTGAATTTTTTACTGGATCTTTTAATTGTTGTTGGTAATGGATTGCCCGTCCGTTTGCTCGAAACAATCTTTCTAATTGTTTTATCGCAAACTTTTAAAGCACCGACGTTCTTTGGAATACTGCCTCGACATTGCCCGAAATGCCAAAGTTATCTCTTTCTCGGCAGAAGTATTCGTAAACATTAAAAATTAACTCCCGACAACGATCGTTTAAAAACTTTCCGGACATTTTAAATTTTATTCAAGCACAAAAATGACCTACACGAATTATAACTTACACACACAACTAAAGAAAATTTATATTCCTCGTTTAATTCATACTATTATTATACTATATGCCCGAATTTAAAGAAAGAGAAAGTTGTATTGCAAATCGTATACCTATACAGGGTGTCCCATTTGAAACAGTCCACCCAAATATCTCCTGAGGCAGGCAATTAACAGAAAAATGTTTGATATAAAAGTTGTAGGGTTTCGAGGGGGACATATGATGCATGCATTATTTTAAGCTTTCAACGTCATGCTTGCAAGCTGCAAGTCCGAAGTGCTTTTTCTTAAATGGCAAGTGCATTTTTCACTGCAATGAAACTTGTTCCTCTTTAGGAGCTGTTTTCAGATACATCATTATTCATGTTATTCCTTCCAATTTTACTCGAAAAATGCCACGAAAATGAGTCTGTTGTGAAAATTTAGGATCCAAACATCCTTGGTGCGCCTTCATGTAGGTAATTCTTCTGTGGCTCTGTTTGCCAACCGCAGTTATTGGATGTAAACAATAAACAGAAAATGTCCCCACTACTTCGGGAATTCTTTTATTCTAATCGGTTTCAATTCAACTAAAATCAAGTTAGTATGATTTTTCATTTCATTAAACACACCACGATGTATTCAGCGAGTGAAATAGTCGATATTTTACTAGTTTTGGGAGAGTGTAGAGGACGGTACCGAGCCGCTGTTCGAACATATCGAGACCGGTACCCTGACCGCCTACGTCATCCTTCACATTTAGTAATTCGGAACATTGAAAGGCGTTGTAGAGGGGGGAGAATTTTCCGAAGACAACAACGTCAGGTGCAAGGTATTAACCCTGCTGATCCACGAGCTCTTGCCATATTAGCTATGATTCACGAGAATCCTCACATCAGTTTGAGACAAATTGAATGGGATTTAGGAGTGCCACGGAGCACAATACAAAGAATCTTGCGATCTGGGCGTTACCACCCGTATCACATCACGTTGACTCAATCATTGTCTACACAGGACAGGCAAAATCGTGTTGATTTTTGTAACTGGGCTTTACAACGACTGAACGAACATCCGGATTTTTTCCAGTATGTTCTCTTCAGTGACGAGGCAAAGTTTCACAGTACAGGGACTTTAAATCGACACAATTGTCATTATTGGTCAAGAGAAAATCCTCGCTGGACTCAACACATTGATCATCAGCATCGTTGGAAAGTGAACGTGTGGTGCGGCATTATTGATGGGCAAGTGATTGGCCCATACTGTTTCAATGGTACTGTCAACGCACAGAATTACCTAGAATTCTTGCGTGAAGAGCTGCCAGTTCTGCTTGAGGATGTAAGCTTGCCAACAAGACAGAGAATGTGGTTTCAGCAGGATGAAGTTGTGAGAGATTACCTGAACGTTTCCTTCCCGAATCGTTGGATAGGTCAGACTGATTACATTTTGTGGCCTCCACGATCACCGGATCTTACGCCACTTGATTTCTACTCGTGGGGCTACATCAAAGATGTTGTTTACACAAATCGACCGACCACTCCAGTGGATTTACAGAGACGTATTAGCGAAGCCATTGCAAACATAACTCCACAAGTTCTGCGAAGGGTTGTGGAGAATTTCCGCCATCGAATTGGGTTATGCTTGCAAGTGAATGGTGGAAACATTGAACATCTCGTGTAAACGCTCAGAAACTTCCACACATGTTAGCGCTTTTTTTTTAGTTTTATTTTGGCGCAAGGGATGCGAAGCAGACTGTACCTCCACGTAGTGCATCCTGGGTCACGCTAAAAAAGTCTGAATCTCAAATTTTCACAACAGACTCATTTTCGTGGCA
Organism: Rhagophthalmus giganteus; assembly: GCA_036326145.1. Taxonomy (NCBI): domain Eukaryota; kingdom Metazoa; phylum Arthropoda; class Insecta; order Coleoptera; family Rhagophthalmidae; genus Rhagophthalmus; species Rhagophthalmus giganteus. The sequence goes on along the minus strand of JARFJA010000032.1, from coordinate 30,018 downwards.
TTTTTCAAGTAAAATTGGAAGGAATAACATGAATAATGAGGTATCTGAAAACAGCTCCTAAAGAGGAACAAGTTTCATTGCAGTGAAAAATGCACTTGCCATTTAAGAAAAAGCACTTCGGGCTTGCAGCTTGCAAGCGTGACGTTGAAGGCTTAAAATAATGCATGCATCATATGTCCCCCTCGAAACCCTACAACTTTTATATCAAACATTTTTCTGTTAATTGCCTGCCTCAGGAGATATTTGGGTGGACTGTTTCAAATGGGACACCCTGTATATTACAAAAATTTTAATTGCCCTAGAAATTTAATTGTTTAGGTACTTTTAGGAACTTATTTGTTTATATCGTCGTAATGAATTTATTTATGCATATTTCAAATAAGTGAGCATTATTCAATTTAATTTAGTTAAGTTCGGAACATTTTAAAAATGATATAAGTAGAAAAAATTTGAAGTACCGCTGTGTAAATGATTTTAAGTCGATATTTGCCATTTATGTCAAGACATGCCGATGCACTTTTGCGTCTTCTTCTAACGCATGTACTTAAATTGAACCTACGTTTTAACGTTCAGTGTAGGTTGTAGTTCACCACCAGAGGGGTTAATACAACAATTTCTCTCCGTCTTCGTCGTATAACATGTGTAAAAACGACAAAGTTGCACGATCGACCGTCGTGCTTGAATAAAAGCGCTAATCCGATATCGGAATTCTCTCATAATTTCAACTATAGCTACTAAATCGTGTTTATTTCCTTAGAAACAATTGTTTCTGTTTTATAATAGGTTTATTAATTTATAAATTGCACCCTTGCATTTAACGCACAATTACATAAACTACTCCTTGTTACTTATCACCTTAGCGATCATCCATTGCCACCTAGATTATTATATAACAGTTTCTGTGGATATAAAGCTTAGGAAAAGGATTTAGTAGCTAATAAATCTAATTAAATGTCTACGAATGGGGCCGTATAACTTTTACGATATTTGGCAACAACGCAATATTTTCCACTAACAGTTACCAAGAACTGTCCCTAAAAATTCACCAAAATTACGGAGTCGCCGTCTAATGGAGAACCGTCGAACTAAAAACTAATTTGAACTTTGACAAATCGGCCGTTTCGCGACGAGTTTCGCTCCGAAAACACTTTATCGAGATCACCTTCGATTTTACTTCGTTTTATGTAATAAAAATTTAAGAGCATAATTTAACACTACCATTTACAGATTCGGTTTGATGCGTGGAACGACCACAAAAAATCCGTGAAGGTTAGACGAATTTCAAACCGTTTCAACATTTTTTTACGAGATGATTATTGACTTTTCGGCAAAACCAAAGGTAAGGTCGCTGCGTTTATGTTTTTTCTTCGTCCTGTAATTTTATGCGACCCGTTCGTTGTGTCGTTTCGACGATGATCTCAATAGAAGTTCCCCATATTTTCACCGTTTGAATGTGGCGCTAATTTTGCGAACGCAGTCTTAAATCCGAACGTAACACCACCGAAACCGATATTTAGAACAAACGACAATTAGATACGGCGACACTAAACAAAGACGACATACACGTTAGTTGATGTTCGTTCGCTGTCACTGTCAAATGTAGTTGTTACGTTTTGTCAGGTTCTTTTTTATTGGCAATTAAACAAAATTAAATGTGAAAATTTAGAACAATTAAACTGAAAATGGAACGTTCGGTGTGAACGCCCTTAAATTAAGATGAGCGTTTTCGGCGATTTCCAGCAGGTTTGGTCGCAAAGATTTCCGCACAGTTCGCTGCCCGCCGCCTGGGAGGAGGATGTGAGAGCGAATTTAGCAAAGCATAAACAGAAAGTTTCACTTTTAAAGGAAGAACTGGAAAAGGAGGAGTTTTACGTTGAATACCTCGAACGACTCTTGCACGACGTCGAGGAGCACAAGAAGAAAATCGAGCAGGAGAAAACGGGGGGCGAGGAGGTTCAGGTCGAAAACGGTGATGTCATCGCCGATAAAACCTCTAAGGTAAATACTGCCGGGGAAGTTAATTGTTCGAGTCGTTAATAGTTCCCCTCCCGTAAGATAAGAGAAAAAATTTATCTTATCAAACACTTCGTGCACATATTTGAATGTTTATTAATAAGCGATTATTGTGAATTGTTGTTGGTTTTCTTGAAAACGTTCGATTAACTAATTTGTAGAACGACTGCCCGAAACCGACGGCACCTCCGTTGGAAGCCGGCGTGGGATTCGACAGTTGCACGGTGAATCAGTGCGTCAGCGAGCTGTCGGCCCGTCTATCGGAAACTCAGACAAGTCTCGATGCGGATCCGGGACAAATCGACGACGACAGCAGCATAGACCCGAGCAGTTTCGTCACCGTCATAGAAGTGAACGGCCTCAAGCCGCTCGACGTGCCCCCGTCGCCCTTGAAACTGCCGCCCAAGTAATGTCGCATATGTATATTTAGCATTTAATCCTCCCCTCCGTACGATTTTAGGCCGCCGATTAAATTGGCGCAACGGTCGAATAGTTGCGCGCAAGAGAACTCGACGAAAACCAGCAGTAACGAATCTCTGGTCTCGTCGACGGAACTGTTGGGTTCCGTCGACGAGCCGTACTACGATTCGGTCGCCGTGGACGATCTGCAAAGTAAGTCGCGCACGACTTGGCCCCGGCTCGCAATTTACTTAAAATCGATTGTTTTTGCTAGGCGAACAGGAGTCGAGCACGGAAAACATGTTCACCACGTCGAGCACGCTTCCTTTGCTTGCGAAACGGAACGCCTTAACCGAAATCGGCGACGTTACGGAACCCCAGTCGCCCGGCACCACCTCCAATTACGTGAACATTGAATATTTTATAAAGTAAGCGGCGGCGTGTGTGTGTGGGTGGACGAGTGCGAGATCGTTTAGTAAATATGTACGTTGGTTCTGTGCAGAAAACGGTCGGGCCCCGACGGCCACAGCAGCAGCGACGAGGACGAGGTGCCCGAACTGCGCAGGAGCACGGACGAGGGCTCGTACGCCAGCTCGAGCTCGCTCGAGTCCACGACGCCGTCGGCTCGTCGAAAATTTAGTCAGGTAAGTCGACGGACGTAGAGGAGTGCGTCGTTTTTGGAGCCGAAATACTTATAGGTCGACAACGTTCGATTTTAGACGCCCTAATAACATTCTGCTCGTTCATATGAATTTTTGAATGCACAGTTCAGTTTTACGTCGGCTTTTGTTCCTTTGAAAAGTTCGACGAGACCGATCTGGTTGCTTTTTAATTGCGTCGTCGTTAAAACAAATTAGTTAGTTAGTCGCGTTAGTCGATCGGCTTTGCGAGAAAGAGAACGAATGCTCGTCGGGTTTTGTCGCACGGCAAAACGCTCGTTTAATTGCGCGATTTCTTCTCGCGGTCGTCGCAACGAACTGGTCTCTTCGTAAAAATCTTCGGTTCGCCGTACAAAGCTCGGTCGGTCGTGCGCGAAAGTTAATTTAAATCGATTAAGCGGAGAGCGAATAATTTCGAAATCTGACGGACATTAATGCCACGTATTTCTGGTTCGATAAGCGAGAATCACAGATGTCGCTACGGTAGATTCACTTCGGGAAACGATACTAAAAAACTATTAAATTTAATTGATAATAAATACTAATTCAATTAGCTAGTTGCTCCCTACATTTTTATCCTAAAAAAGTTAAAGGAACAGTTTTGCTAAGTCGTACACGTGCTTCCGAATACTTCAAATTAAAAGCTATTTAGCTGCTATATGACTAAAATATTATAGGAGCAACTAGAAGAAGGTTCGGTGAATACGTATAAGAAAGTACAGGGCGTGATTGTTGCTAGAATTCGTAAACCGTTTTCCGAAAAATCGTCATTTTCAAATATAAAGCTATTTTACAGATACCTACTTGATTTCGAAGAAATTGTCCAAAATTGTCCAACTATTATTGAATAGATGGTGCTGTAAAAATGCTATAGTGGTATTTTTTTTTATTTGCCGGCTGATTCGTGGACATTAATCTCTCGTTTGATAAACCAACATGGCATATTTCGTTGTGAAAATATTTATAGTGAACGTACCCATACCGAAAACGAATTCGTAATTCTTATACGTATAAACTAAAACCAAAATTGAACTCCTGCATTTTCTTACACTCTAAACAGTGAAATTCCAACCATTTCACAAATGTGTATGTGATTTATAATATTGCATAAAAAGGTCTAATTTCAAAATTACAGTTAAAATTAAGACTGCGTTCGCAAAATTAGCGCCACATTCAAATGGTGAAAATATGGGGCACTTCTATTGAGATCATCGTCGAAACGACATAACGAACGGGCCGCATAAAATTACAGGACGAAGAAAAAACATAAACGCAGCGACCTTTCCTTCGGTTTTGCCGAAAAGTCAATAATCATCTCGTAAAAAAATGTTGAAACGGTCGAAATTCGTCTAACCTTCGTGAATTTTTTGCGGTCGTTCCACGCATCAAATCGAAACTGTAAATGATAGTGTTAAATTATGCTCTTAAATTTTTACCACATAAAACGAAGTAAAATTGAAGATGATCTCGATAAAGTGTTTTCGAATTATTTTCGTGATTTTTCAAATTATTTTTTAGTTCAAGGGTTCTCTATTAGAGGGCGACTCCGTAATTTTGGTGAATTTTTAGGGATAGTTTTTAGTAACTGTTAGTGGAAAATATTGCGTTGTTGCCAAATATCGTAAAAGTTATACAGCCCTATTCATAAACATTTAATTAGATTTATTAGCTACTAAATCCTTTTCCTAAGCTTTATTTTCATGGAAACTGTTATATAATAATCTAGATGGTAGTGGATGATCACTAAGATGATAAGTAACAAGGAGTAGTTTAGTAATTGTGTGTTAAATGTAATGGTGCAATTTATAAATTAATAAACCTATTATAAAACAGAAACAATTGTTTCTAAGGAAATAAACACTATTTAGTAGCTAGTACTAAATTTAACCAAATTATTATCTATACATATACCGCTAATATTATGTAAATTTACAAAATTATGGTTAGGTATATTATATAAATATTATATAAAAAGTAATATTTAAAATAATGATATCGTGATCAACATTGTAATAATTATTAGGAACAGATTATAATTATGTTACAAGTAAGGTACTTATTTATTGGTTATGAAAGTAGGAGTGTTGTAATTTGTCTATAAATTGTGATTTTTAAAATATTTAGTTTATTTGGCTATACTTTGATCGATAAACGATTATCTATTTTCAATGGTAGTGACGTGTGAATATAATAGCAAAATAAGTACTGCACGACTAGTTGGGAGGGGACCTAACCTATAAACTACATAGTATGTATAAACTAAGTATGCAAGGAAAACTAATTAGAAATAGAAACAGTTTCTCATTGGGTGTTGTGCCCCACTGCATACAATAAAAGTTTCACACTACTTCGATAATTTTATTTAAATCGACAACAAAAGTTACAGTTAAATTGTGGTATGCAAACTGTAAGGATTTTCGTACCTCAAAAAATACGCTTTGGTTTTCCACGTATATTTTTATTACATGGCTACTTCTCTACCAACCAATTAACGTTAAGTCATAGGCGCGAAATTTAAAAACTAAAATGCCCTACACGAACGCAACAATTTTCTTTTATTTCGATACGGCCTATTAGCTCTAGCGATCGTCGTTTAAAATCTAGTGTCCTTTCAATACTGATATAACAAGCACATATCAGGTAACTGAACTAGTGACTGATTTATGATTGTAGAATAAAATTTTTACTACATAAAACGAAGTAAAATTGAAGATGATCTCGATAAAGTGTTTTCGGAGCGAAACTTGTCGCAAAACGGCCGATTCGTCAAAGTTCAAATTATTTTTTAGTTCGAGGGTTCTCTATTAGACGGCGACTCCGTAATTTTGGTGAATTTTTAGGGATAGTTCTTGGTAACTGTTAGTGGAAAATATTGCGTTGTTGCCAAATATCGTAAAAGTTATACAGCCCTATTCATAGACATTTAATTAGATTTATTAGCTACTAAATCCTTTTCCTAAGCTTTATTTCCATGGAAACTGTTATATAATAATCTAGATGGTAGTGGATGTTCGTTTCGTTTCGTTTTCCACGTATATTTTTATTACCTGGCTACTTCTCTACCAACCATCTAACGTTATACCATAGGCGCGAAATTTAAAAACTAAAATGCCCTACACAAACGCAACAATTTTCTTTTATTTCGATACGGCCTATTAGCTCTAGCGATCGTCGTTTAAAATCTAGTGTCCTTTCAATACTGATATAACAAGCACATATCAGGTAACTGAACTAGTGACTGATTTATGATTGGAGAATAAAAATAATACTTCTAAGTGATAAGGCTCCATTATAACTTAGCATACAATTTATTATTATTGTTATTACAAATACAGCAAACCGAACCGTCGCGTCGGTTGTATGTAATTCAATTTGAAAGCACATTTTCAAGAAGCATAGTTGCCAATCAGCTACAGTAGACCATTTATTTTTTGATTTATTCAGGTGCAATTAATGGCAATTATTCTGCTGGTTCGTTTAGGAGGCAAATCTTGAAATTTAAATAAGAATAATTTTAAACCGCATAGTATCGCCATCTATGCAAAATGTTTGAAGCTTTAGTTCATGTTATGAAAATCGTGACGTGCGAACGCAGTCTTAAGTATGTATATAGGTACATTTGCCATACCTACAGTTTTATTTATTTACAAGTTTTCATTCTATAAAATATAGAATCTCATTCGGTTTGTTTTTCGATAGTTAGCATAATTATTTTGCATTTCGACGTGTTGTCGTTTATGATTTCTGTGAATTACCGAGAAATGATGAGAATGCGGCGGACGTTTCCCATAAATAAATAGATATGTATGCATACGTTATTCGCGATAGGTCCCAACGCGTCATCAATAAAACCTGGTATTTTTACAGTACTAATAGATTTTAGTCTATTTTGCCATGTCATATGTGTGCAGGTAAATCATCGGTAGACATCGGAGTTCAAAACTTTAATCTGAATATTACAAATATACAATTTAGTAACTCTTTGTGCATGGCTGCGTGTATTGGAATCTATTGTGAATAACGTATAGCTACATGTATTTGAGAACGAATCTGTAACTATTTAATTTTTAATGCAATTAATGGCACAGTATAATAATTATTATTCTAAAATATATACATAAGTAATTACATATGTGCATATATCAGTAATATCGGATTTCCTATTGTTACAAGTTTTATTTTGTATTAATAATGGCACTTCTCTCACATATTACACAAAAAATAAATTTTAAAAATCAATCATTATCATTGTGACTTTTTTGAAGAGAAATATTTTGAATTTTTCGCTCCCATAACTTGGCAACTTTTCTGGTTGCAAGTTAAATAATTTTTTAAGCTTGTCAACTTGCATTTCGTTATTTTTGTGTCTCTCATCAAAACGCCCGTTCCTTATATTCTGTAACTTTATATCGTAGAAACGCTATAGCAAAGTTTACAACGTGAACATAATTAAATTAGACGGCGATGCATCGATGAAAAAGCGCATTCTGCAGAAACTATTTGGTACAAGAAAACGGGAATTAACATTTAAACGGGCGATGCCGAAATCGCGCCATCTTACGGTTAAACCGTTTGATATTAATTAGAAAAATACTACTGTGGCGTTACTAACGGAAACATGGTGGAAGCTGATTTTTCCAGCCCCCTCTTAAGCTGCCCTTTGAAAAGCAAAACTTTTCGAATTACTTTTAGGACAACGACGCCAAAGTGGAATCGGAACGAATGTACAGGTGCATGCTTTCGAACATAATCGATAGCGAGGCGAACTACGTCGAGTGGTTGAACGTTATGCTGCAAGTGAGTAGTGCCCGATAAACCGCGCGCGAGGGCGCGCGCGTCGCTTCTAATCTACCGTTTTTTTTTTTTTAATTTAGTACATGAAGGCGATCAAGGCGACGTTGGGCACGTCGCATCCGGTCATCATGGAGGCGGAATTTAGAACGATATTCTACAAGATACCTGAACTGCACTTGCTGCACTCGAACTTCTTGGAGGGCTTGAGGCGGCACGCGCAAAAGTGGGACAGTCGGATAGGGGAAAGTTTCAAGAACATGGTCGGTACCCCGGACTTGCCGTTCCGTTCACGGAAACTTATTTAACTTGGGCACGTTTGCAGGCGCTAAACCTAACCGTGTACGGCGCGTTCCTCGGCAACTACGGCAGAGCGATCGATACCGTGAGGAAGTGCAGCGCCTCCAACTCGCAATTCGCCGAGATAACGAAGAACATCATCTGCAAGACGTTGTCCGGCGGACAGTCGATCTCGCTGGAGGATCTCCTGCACAAGCCGGTCGCGCGCGTGCAAAAGAACGCGCTCGTGCTGCACGACCTCCTCAAGTACACCCCCGCGTCTCACCCGGACTACGGCAGCCTCTCGGAAGCGCTCCAGCTCACCCAAGTGTTCCTGGACCAGTTCAACATGATCCAGACCAAGTCGATGTTTCCCGTGAGTGCGTTCCGCTTCGAAATCGCTTTCGACGCTCACATTTCATCTCGTCTTTCAGGCTTCGGATAGGGCCCAAAGGCGTCTAGTCAAAAATTCGTTCATAGTCGAACTTGTGGACGGGCACAGGAAATTGAGGCATCTATTTTTATTCAACGACGTCATAGCCTGCGCCAAGTACAAGGTAATTGGCGCGAACGGCGGCCCGTCCCCCTTTTCGACTTCATCGGTGCCATTGTTTCAGTCTTCCGGTCGCAACGACAAGTACACGTTCGAACTGAAATGGTTCATTCCGGTCGAAGACATATACATTCTCGAAGAGTCGACCGCCAACCCGCACGAGATCTCGCCCTCGAACATTGTGGCGTTAAAGTCGCAGGCGTCGAATGTGCGCGACCAGTTGCGTCACGAGGAAAAGGTCAACGAGGACAAGGTGCGCCGCGTTTTTTTACTTTTTTTTTGGGATCGACCTTGCTTCTATTTTCTTCTTCTTCTAATTCCAGAAAATTCGGCTGGGCAGAGGTTCCGAGAAGTACAGGAAGAGACTGTTGGAGCTGGAGAGTCAGCTCGTGCTCGTCTCGCCGAACCTGGTGTTCAGGATAAAGCACCGGCAAAGTCAGAAGACGTTCGTCTTCTTCCTGTCGTCGGAGTTCGAGCGCACGCAGTGGATCGAGGCCATACACACGTTGCAGCAGACGAGCAAGCCGCCCACGCCCACCGTCAGTTTCAGCATGCTGGAGCTGCAGACGTGGATCACGGCGTGTCGGGCCTTCCTCAAGACGAACATGGGATCGTACCTGTTGCGCAGCGGGCACGACGAGAGCCTGCTAGTCGGCGACCTGCACGTCACCGTGCGCGACCTGTTGGGAGTCGAGTACAATGCAGGTACTTATTTCGAATGTACACATTTCAAATTGTATTCGCTCAATACTAGAAATTCCCGTTTACTATATGAGCTCGATTCTTGTACGGGGTCGGGCAAAAGTAATGTCATAACTGTGAATTGGCTGCCGTTTTGTTAGAAATTGAAAAAAATTGGGCCCCGTTTTCGCGGAAAGTTTATTTGAAGGTGTAAAATTGATGACGTTAAGGGGAGACATCCCTTTAGAAGCGTGAAAAATAGGTATTTTTCGAGAATTTTTTTAGGGGGGAAAACATTATCTAATAATTTTCAAATTTTAACATAATTTTATTAAAGCATTCAAGGTGAGAAACAATTTTTTTTGTTGCGATCATACACAAAATGGCGGCGTTATTAAGGGTCTTCGGACGCCTGTTTTCCGTGACATCGAAAAGTGCTGCAGTTGTCGTCACTCTTTTGCTGTTGATCTGAAAAAGATTTAACAAGTGTTATTCGTTTACTGACATTTTAAGGGGAAGGATGTACCTAAAAAATGATGACAAAGTGCAAAATTGAAAATTTGGGAGCCCTTTTATTCTGAAGGTCGAATTTTCGACATACTTGACCCCTAAAAAGGTATTTATTTACACGCTACCTTTCAAACTTTAGGTACATCCTTCCGATAATATTACTGAGTGTGATCTCCCAAAATTTCATCGGAATCGGTCGATAACTTTTGGAGCTACAACACGAGCAGTTTTTGAAAATGTTGTTTCGAGATAATCGCGTTTAAAGTTTCAACATGTGAAAACTAGTAATTGTAGTGACTTACCGATTAATCAGCGATGCCAGGCGCGTACAGCAGACCTTCTTCTTCCTCGAAAAGCTGATTTTCTTCCGCCAGCTGTTTTTTCCGGGCAGTACGAGCTTCTTTCGTCTCAGAAAGACTCGCTCTGTTTTGCCGTACAATTCGCTCCTCGTCCGAGGTTTCGGCGAAAATTCTGCAGTTGGTGCCAACAACTATGTCCAATGCATTCATAATCCTCAAGATCGAAGAGAAGCCATCATTGAATATACCAGCAGCGATGTAGGCCGAAATTTCAACAATTTTTAAGCCGGAATGCAAATGTTTTGGAGCCAATCGCCAGATCGTCGAGTTGAAGCTTTCGTTTGCATTTTGGGTATGGCCTCCCAAGCACCTTTTTAGCAAATCATCTCTGGACAGATCTTGATAAATTGGCAGGAGATGCTCTTGGATACTTTCGGGAAGTAACGGCGAAAGATCTTCCAATTTTGGATTTTTACCTAAGGCGATTGCTTTTTGCCATTTACACCAGCTTTCGGGTCCAGTCGGGCAGTATTTGTGATTTGGCTTTTTTTTGTTGAAAAAATGTGATAGAAAGTAGCCATAATCTCTTTTTTCGTATTTTCAACACTATTTACATTTCTTTGAATGCTCAAACCATAATATTTCGTGAGTTTTTTGACAACTTTATCCGTTAACTTGCCACTTCCGGAAAGTTTTTTTTCTTTTCTCACGTTTCGGAGTCCGGTGCCCATTCTTTTCTCTACGTGGCCAATGCATTCACTTTTTACAACAGTCAACTCGTCACCATAAGGACTTAGTTCTAGAATGGCCTTAAAAGTTTTCGAATCCCCATCACCTATATAATTGCCATACTTTACGCCAAATTTCTCTTCAGATCTGGAAAACATTTCTATCATAGCATCAACCTCCATTTTTCCCGCGGAGCCCTCGTGATTCTTCATGCAATTTTCTTCGTGATCTTCGAACCATTCCTCATATTCTTTCGTATGAGTCTTATTTTTCCAGAACGTACAGCCTTGGCAGTAACTGTTTTTCACAACTAAATCGACCACTTTACCAGAGTAGTAGCCGATGAGCGTAGTTACACCATACAGTGACTTGAACCCACGCTTTTTCCACGTACCGTCACCCGAGACTTTGAGAATTTCTTCTGCTCTTTCATGCTCGATATTTTTTTTCACCTCTTCTTTGACAGCATTCTGCGTTGAAAAATTGAATGAGGACTTGGCAGCTGCATAAATATGCTCGACGATTTTGGTGTAGCTGCTTTGATTAAGTCCAGTGCACAGGTCCACGAGATTGCAAAAGGTATTGATTCCTCGTCTCGCGACCCCCAAAAATCTCATAACTAGCACAAGCCTTCGATTAATTTCGTAACAAGTGTGAATCGAAGGTCCTGAATTAATTTCTCGATTGCCACACCGACACGTAACGACAATTTTGAAACCGAGGCCTCTATGGCCTGACTCATTAAAATTTACTCTTTGCTTGCACACAGAACAAATTAAAATGTCCGATAGAGCCGTAAAAACTGTTAAAAACTCAATAATTCTGTATGCGTGCAAAGGATTTGTACGTACATCCTCTATGCACGCAGACTTGAGTTTTTTAGCACTTGCACTCATTTCGTCACTTGTACTCGGCCCGAAATTCTCCCCGCTCGCATCAGTAAATTGATTTCCTCGAAATCTTCTTTTCCTCGCACATTTTCGAGCTATATTGCCTCGAGTTCCTTTCGGATAGTTTGGCATTTTACTTTGGTAAACTCGACCGTTCGTGACAAAATTTCAAACGAAACTGAATTGTTTTTTCGGGAAGTTTCGTTCCGTATACCTACCGTTTCCGCTCTATATATCATAATTCCCCTTATAAAATTTCTCGAAAATCTTGGTAAAGAAAGGTAAAAAAAATTTTTGAATTAAGGTTCTCCCCTTAGGGTCCGGCGCCCACTCCACCGAGCACGCTGTCGTCCGCTTAATTTGCGATAACTCCGCAAAACAATTTCGGGGTTTTCCTTTGGTCAGAATTCTTTGGGTATTATATTCCAAATATTAAAAAAATATTTTTAAAATTTAAAGGGATTTCCCCCTTTTGAAAAATGATACGGTCTGACCACCTCCCGAGCCGATGACGTTCGTGCTCTTTCACGTCATTTTAATTGTTGTTCGCAAAACGGAACGGGCACGCACCGAAGGCGAGCGCACTGCCCGGGCCTTTTCGGCCGGAGACAGGGGTGGGCGGTTTGTAAGCGCTGCGAAACGCGTTCCCTTCGGAAGATTGATTTATTTAACAAAATTTGACCGAACAATATTTAAAAAAACGGGTTAATTCTTTGGAGGGTACGATCGACGCTCCTTCGGAGACCGTGTATACCGTTAGCGTAGAGTATTAACGGCGGTGTCAGGGGTTCCTTTTACCCCAGGGGGTTCGGTCGTACCTTTTTTACTGATTAAACATAACCCATGAAGGCCCAAGCCGGCACCGGCCGGGCCCTGTTTAGAACCGGGGCCGAAGATGTCTCAAAGGTTCTCCAATCCGGCGGGCTTTAAGTCGGTGTCGGATAACCCGGAAGCTTCCTTTGGCGGAAAAACGGGGAGGTTACAACAAGGGGAGGTCCGAGTGATACAAACGTTTCCAAATCGTTGTGGTTGTGGTATCGGTAAAGTATTTATGGGTAAAGGATACGACGCACTTTCAACTTGCGAGAAAATGAAAAGAAAAATTACACGTTAAAAGAAATGGAAATATTTTCGAAAGGGCTGGAGGGTGGAAATAGAAATTTTATAAAGTAATACTAATTCAAATAATTAATGAATTAAAAACAAAATTAAACTAATAATGTTAATGTAAACAAAAATTGGTCCAATTCAAACTAAACTTATTATGAATGTTTCATATAAAAAAGTAAACAAGAAATGATTGTTAAAAGAAGAAATGCAAATAGGATTCAATAAATATTATGTGTTCTTTGACTAAGGCAATTGATTTTAAAAAAATTTTAAAAAAAAAAAAATCAATTTTTAAGAATCTGGATTATTTTAAATTAACAGTTTATATAAAAGGGTGCGATTCCTTAATAAAAAAAGAGCCATTTTTTTAAACAAAAAATACTTTTGCATGCAAGGTCGACCAAACGGTTATGGATGTACTAAACATAAAAAATGAACAATTTTTGCTTTCATACATGCTCCGATTTCGTGGAGCTCGCCTCTTTGACTTTTTCACAATTCCTTATTAAAAATTAAAAAGTTGTACAAAGACTAAGGCCATTCTTTTATTTCAAGACACGTTAATAAAATTCCAAAAAATAAATTTTATCTGTTTACCTGAACATCGATAACTACCATTTATTCAATTAAAATAAAGGTTACGGCCTTTAAACATGTGATAATATTCAAAAAATTTGAATGCCTAGATTCACCGGTTGACAGACCATTCCAAAAATTGGACTTTGGAGCGCAAATATTTTACAAATTTTAGCTGATAGAAGAAAACCCAAGACGTCTGAAAAAAGTTTTAAATTGTTAGAATACATTTAAATTTTGAAGTGGTAAAATTGTTTATGGACAATGGCTGGAAAGAAAACGTAAATCACGTTAAAGACCATCTTAAGTGCCATTTCCGGACGGAAGAATCGTAACGGATTTCTTTAAAAAATTTACTCTTTCTGATTTCGCTTATTTTTTATACATAGGATAAATTTTTCTCGAAGTCTCCGAATTTTACTTTTTAAATTTCTAAATGAAATTGTTTAAGATTTTACTATTAATTGTGTTACTTTTGTAATTAATTAATCCGATATTTAATATAATATTTTTTATATTTACCCATAAATTTTTTATTAAAAATTAATTTTAAATTAAAAAAATTTTAAACTTAAAAATATGGTAATTAAGAATTCAAAATAATTCAAAGTAATTCAAGTAATTAAAAGTAACAAAATTAAAAGTATCATATTTTATAATTAAAGGATCCCATTATCCAAACTTTAGGTCCTCCATACTTATATATTTTATTAAAATTTTTAAACTTAAATAATTTTTGTAATTTGTATTAATACCATTACAATAAATAATAGGTCATAGTAATTGAAATTTAGATAATATAAATTATTTAATTTTTAGCAGTTGTTAATTCAGATTAATTTATAATTTAATTAAAAGAATTCAAAAGTAAAATTAATTAAAAAAGAACAATGTAATTCAAAAGTAATTCAAGAATTCTGATTAACAAAAAAATAACATAATTTTAGCCCCGGGTTCTTCATGCCCGGAAGGGAGGAGGGTGTTTTTTTTTCAGATTTTTTTTTTAAAAAATTTGAAAAAAATTGCCCAAAACCGACAAACGAAAAAAATTCAAATTAACTACATTTACTAAAAAAATAACTACCTTAAAACAAACCCTCCGGGTGAACCCCACCATCTAACTTATGTATTAGTGGATTTATTTTGAATGTAATACGAATTACGGAATTACAAATTACTTTTGAATTAATTTATTATTTGAATTACTTATGAAAATTAATTACGTTGTATTAATTGTATTATTTGAATTCTTTTGTTTACTTTGAATTACTTTTGAATTACCTTGAAACTTTGATTCGAAACTTTAATTCGATTTCCGAATTCTAAAATTAAGTCTTTAAACGAAAATTTATGTTTTAATTTGCTAAATTTTAATTACTAGTACTCCATTTTTTTGTAAGTCTATTTCACAAATTACAAAAAATTTGTTTAAAAATTTTAATAAAATATATAATTGGGGACCATGGATAATATAAGTGCCGGATCCTTTAATTACAAAAATATATTACTTATATAATTTATTTATTTTAATTATTTAATTAATTATTGTATAAAATTTCAAGTTAACCCCTCTTTATGGGATATTTGTTTTTTAAGGTGGATTTTTTATAAATTAGTCCTCAATTTAATTTTTTTCTTTTCCTTTTTAATTTTTTAATTTTGTTCCTTTTATGGATTCTGTTAACAGCACAATTCTACCTTTTTTTGGTTACCAACCAGACTTTTGGAGGAATTTAAATTTTCAATAATTTATTAAAAATCAATACCTCTAAAAAAAATACCCCCATCAACCCCGACCCCCGTGTCGGTCATGAAGGGATTTTTTTGTGTTCAGAATTTTTGTTTTGAAACTTTTGAATTACGAAAGGAAACGAAAAAATTTGAATTAGATTACTTTATAAAATTTACTAAGTTACCCCCCGCTCGCGACCGAGCGAAACAGTATTTTGTATTCAAAACTCGATAGGTGGAAATCCTGGGAAACAAAAATCCTAATTTTTACCCTGATTCATGAATTTGGGGTTTTACTATCTGTATGGTTACCTTGGTAAAAATACTGATCCTGGATTCGTGTTCCCTTTGAATAACATTCCTTAATAAATACCGGTTACTATTAAGGGGCCTTTTATAACTTTTTCGGCTTGGGGCCGGTCTATTAAATAAATGCGGATTGAACGCCCTTAAATGAATTTAGTTTGTATTGTCGAATACTTTACCCATTTTGAAGGCAAAAACAAAAATTTCAATAGGGGTAAAGTTTTATATAGGGTGGAGAACCTGGGGTTTATGGAAGGGCGGCACGGCCTTTACAAAAAAGTACAAAATGGTGGCCGAACCCCTGAAAAGTATACCGGGTGATATCCTAAGTTCGGCCCTCGGGTCGGGGGCGTGCCCAGGGGAAGGCGGGGGTTTGGGAAAAATTCGAACGTTCGTGTCGCCCGCGAAATCTTTTCCTTTTGAATGGGATTTGGGTTTCAGGCGGCAAAACGGCTTCCTTTTGTGTCCGGCAACCGAGGTGGCGGAGGGGATTCCGAGGTATTTACTTATCCTACCTCAAGCAAAACCTTCGGGCAGAAGACACGGTCGGCGATGGGTATTATCCCGATTTACAGATTCGTAACGGAACTTGAAGGATCGAATTATTGGTACCGGATCCTTAATTTACCTGAGGGAACTGCCCGACCCTGAACCGACCATTGTACCGACGCTGTTGGAGGCGTTAACCAAAAGGCAATTTTCCAAATGGGTTGCTGAAGGGTTTCACAAACTCCCCGCAAACAAGCTACCGTCCTTTTTCTGGACCATCTATATAGGGTTCTAGGGGCGTGATAACTTTGGGTTTTCGCTTTTAGGATAATGCGGAGAACGAGAACAAGATGTCGTTGCACAAGGCGACCTTTCGGCCACTTCCTTCCGGCAAGGCAAACAAAGGGGACCTGGGCGCCGGACGGTCGCGTCATGGCCCAGGCGGGACCTGCGTCCTCGGAATCAGCGCGCGCAGAAACCTGTTGACACGAGCGGAGCCCCGCCCTTTGAAAAGCTGCAGTTGACGTGAAGCTAATTTCTAAGTTCCTTCGAATTTAAGTTTTTCGCGTTCCCACAAGCGGGGTGAATTCGACGTTTAAAATTTTAATCCCCCAAACCTTTTTCTTTTGTAATATTTGTTTGAAAAGGAGAATTTTTTATATTTGGTATACCTAAACATTGTATTTTCGTGTTTGATTATCGAGTGAAAAAGCCTTTAGTATTTTCCCCTTTCGGCGATGCGGACTTTCGTTGAAGGATGTGAGCGACCTGCTGGCGAATTTTCGGTGGCAAAGTGTATAAATCGGAGCCCGTAAAAAACAATTTAATACTTTTATAAAAACAAGCATTTGCGTGATTTTAAATTAAATAACAAACCAAGCAGCAAAATCTGCCAACCGGACGGTAAAATGGATTCTACGACAACCAAAACAATTCCTGGTATCCCAACGCAGATCCCAACAATTTCAACCTTTAAAACCTTAAAAATTTTCACAACAAAAAAGACTTCCAAAATCAAACATGGCCCAATCTTAACGTCTCACACAAATCCCCAGTGGCCAGCCGATTTTAAAATCCAAATTAAATTCCAACCAAATAAATTTAATCAAAACTTCGATAAGTCCGAAAAAGTACCAGGGCGAATGGATCTCAGATAAAATAAACCCCATAAGGGCAAAATCAAAGGTAATAAACGTAAAAGAAGAAAAAATTAGAAACATAAATAATAATACCAAACAACAATAATCAGGAAAAAGCTTATTGTAAAACAATAGTAATTCCGGGAAATAGTGGCAAAACCCGACACCTGCCCAATATTTTGTGCACGGTGTAATAAACACGTATATAAAAATTATAACTTAAAAAACAATATTAAAATGTTTAAAAAATTATTCAAATAAACAAACCGCCCACGGAGCATAAAATATTCACGACAACCAAAAAATTAAAAACCCTTAAAGAAAATCAATTTAAAAATATACAAATATTCAAATAGGTCCGTTCCAAATTCTTTATTGATTGAACCCAGTTGAAATTTTAAATTCGACCATTTCTCTACTTTTGTCCAAAAAAATTCTTTGTCAATCACGGTGCCAAAACATGGCCGCAAGAACATTTGTAACCCCTTACGCTCTTAAACCCCGGCCTCCGACCAAAACTTGCACCAAACAAAGAAATCTCCCCTCTTTTTTGTGGAAAATACCCAGCTTATGGGTTCAGGAAAAATCTCTGCCAACCACCAACCAATAAACCCTTCCAAATAACAAAAACAATTTTCCAATGACCAAATAACTTCAAAATTACCCAATAACCTTCCCCAAATATCCTTCCACAGTCTAAAACCAACCTCCAAATCAAGACCTAATTACAACTTCTTGGAAGTTTAAAATTTATTTAACCAATTTTCGCAAAACAGCAATCTTAAACTGCCGATTGTTTTAACAAACTAATTCTAATGGCCAATTTAATGCAAATAACGTCCGGTTTAATAAAGGGGGCAAAACGGCGGTTTTAAAAAATTAAAATAGTTTTTTACTCAAAATAAATTTTTGTGGAATCAGGTTGGGTGCATTTGAGAAGTAAGTGTGGAAAATCACATCAGGCTTGGTGGCCGTCTTTCAGTGCGGAGGCTTTTGGAAGTTCCTAGATTTAACTTGGGCATTACCGAATTGGTTTTTCGTAGATTGGGGCTTGTTTCGAACCAGCCTTGGGTTCCCCTAAGAAAAATCCATTGGATAAATTGGGGACCAGGAGGGTTGAACTGCCAAACCTAAATAAGGCGAAGGGAGGGGCGAATAACTCCTTTTTGGCGAGGGGGTCGCCCCATTGTCCACCAGGGATTCCTGGTTAAATGGGTAAAAAGTTGGTGATCATTTCATAGCGCTCGAGCGCTTCAGGTAACAGCACACCATTGCCGTTTTCAAAATAAGGGATGATCAATTTGGATACGGAAAACCTTCTTTTGGGTTGATTTTCTTAAGTTGGGTTTTATTGTAAGGAATTTGTGGTTAAATTGTTTGGTGAAATCTTCGCATCTGAAAAATGGGTTCCATTTTGACGTAGTCTTCCATCTAGTGGAAGTTCTTCGTTGTCTTTCCCTGAACTTTCAAATCCAATTTTGGGGTAAAGGGAGATCCATAGAAAATTCGCCTTACCGAACGATCCTAGGCGGTGGCACATGTTTCCGGGAGTCTCGGCTCAAGGGTTTCGGCTTAAATTTTCAATTGAACTTTGGGAGTTTTGGTCTTCTTTATGTTCCCAATGCGAAGGATTAAAAGGGTGGTGTTTCGAGAGGAAATCTATTCCATGAATGTTGAATGGCACGAAACTCCCTGTCGACGGTGACGCTCTTTTTCGGCAAAAATTAGGCAAAACGGTGCTCCACCGTAAGGCTCCTCCGAAACTGGTACAAAATGCTAGGCTCCGGTCCGGCCCCTCCCACCTTTTGTAGACGGAGGGGAATATACCCATTAAAACGTCCTCCCTCTGCCGACCCAGTAGAAAAAACTTGAATTAAAGTTTAAAACCCCAAACATAGAATTTACTAGTTAAATCACACGCAGAAGATCTACATTAAAATTAAATTTTAATTTTAAAATTAACATCCCGTGGTCCCAATGGGGTAGCAATAATTATTTTTCAATTGTTCCCGCGATACCAATATAAATGGCTTCAATAAAATTAGTTAAAAACTTAACCCCGATAAGGTCCAACGCCCCAAACGAATTTTACAAAAAGATTTAGTCTTTTTGTTCCCAAGGCAGAAATTCTAACCGGAGTTTTAACCCAACCGAATTTACATAAAACCAAAAGGTAGGATGTAAATTTTTTAAAAGAAACAATTAATTTATAGGAAGTAATTACCCCAAATAACAAAAGGATCCTACCATTTATTATAAAAGGATTCCATTACAATTAATAATTATAATGCCATCCTCCCAATAACCAATAATCAACAATCATTTAAAAAATCCCCATAACAAAAAAATTTTTTAAATTTTTAATTCAACTCAACTTGTCTATAAAGTTTAAAATCTAACAATCGAAGAAGCTACCAAATTTTATACCATTAACGGAGGATGGAATGAACCTCCCCAAACATTAAACCAAATACCCCAATTTACAAGGAAATGGAAATATAAGGAAAAAAAGGGCGGAAATACGATGTAAACTAAATTTCCTTAAACCCTAAAAAATTCGAAACTTAGCAACCCCAAAAACGAAGATTACATCTTGTTTCCACAAAACCCAAAGGAAAAACCCAAAAAACTTATCCCAAATCGTGCCGAGGGCGCGGTTAAATTAATAAAAAAAGCCAGCTTTGCCAAACTCGGCTGGGTATTCCGACCAAATGCAACCAACAAACCAGGAAATGGGCGACTAAAACCCCACCAAGTGCCAATAGGTTTTACCACCGTTAAAATAAATGAATTGCAAACCAAAAACCCCGGGCCCCATTACCCAATCGTATTAAAGTCAGGGCTTTCAATTCGATTTCCAATTGTTTTGTTCGGAACGTCCGTTCGTGTTCTCTTTGCGTGAAAAGAAACTTTAAATTCTAAAATACTTTCAGAAACCGTTAAAAAATTTAAAATCCACTACGAAAATGGTGGATCCGTGCTACTTTCCAAAATTAGGTATTTTGGTCTTATAATGCCCAAGGCGGTAGGAAAATTTCAAAAATTTGAGCGATGGCTTACAAGACTAAATGCCCAGTTCAGTTCCAAGCCGCCTTTCGGCCTCAAGGGGAAGAAGACAAAATTTTCAATTAAAGGCTTCCCAAAATTCCTTCTGAAACCCGACGGCAAGCAAAGGATTTGGCCTTAACTTCCAAAAAGTTCGGGGCAATTGGCCAAACGCCACGGAAGTCGAAATTCTTTTTATGAACAACCGGTTTTTCTTTTTTTCCAGAAAGGCTTTGCCATTTGAAGGGATGTAAACAAAAAATTGCCGATTTGGGTTGGAAACCCGGCAAAGTTAAAACCTTGCTTCTTCTCGCATTAGGGGAAAGTGGTTGGGAACCAAACGGGGAAAAAAGAAAAATTTTAAAAAAATTTTCCCCCTAAAAAATGGGGTTTGAGCATCAGGGTTTAAATATGGGAAAGGGAAAAGGTTTTTTATTTACCAATTTTATTTAAATAAGTTTCCCTTTTTTTTTCCGTTTTTTGGGGGAAAATTTTGCATTTGATGTTGCGTTTTGTTTTGGAAAAAAAAATTGGGGGAAATGGGGGAGTTTAAAATTAGAAGTAATAGTTTTCGGATAGGAACCTATCAATAAAACCTTATTTTTACAGTAAAAATTTTTTTATTTCCCTTTATTTTTGGGGTTTTTGCAGGAAATTCATTTTAAAATTTTTATTAAAAATTTAAAATTTTTCTTCTTTTGGGAAGGATTCTAAATTAATTATTTGAAAATTTAACTTTTAATTTTAAAAGACTTTTTAATTTTTAACAAAAAAAATATTTAATATTAAATTTAAATTTAAATTTTATTTTAAAATTTTTATTTAAAATTATTTTATAAAAAAATTTTTAAAATTTTTATTTTTTAAATTTTTGAAAAAATTTTTAAATTTTCCTCCCCTAATTTTTTCAAAAAAAAATTTTTAAATCATTTCTTTTTTTGGCTTTTTTTAAAAAATTTTTTTTTTCGATTTTTGGAAAATTTTTAAGAAATTTTAAATGAAAAGATTTCGAAAAGGGGCCAAAAACCCTTTTAACCCCGGTAAATTTTTAGAAAAACCCCCGCAGTAACTTTTTATTTTGGGGTTTGGCCCAAAAGAAATTTTTAAAAAAGGCAAAGGAACGGGAAATTTTCGGGGGCCCCAAATCCCAAAAAGGTTTTTTAAACCGTTTGTATAATAAAAACTTTTTTTGTTTTAAAAAAGGGAAACCTTTTCTATTTTCCAAACCCCTTTAAGTCCCTTTGAAAGAAACTTTTCCTTAACTTTTAAAAGGGCCCAAAGGGATCGGGAAATTTTTAAAGGTCCCCCAACTTTTCCGGGAATTTAATGGGTTTGAACCTTAAATTTCCAAAATTTTCCCAAACGGGGGACGGGGGCCCCGCTCAACTCCTTTTTTTAGGGTTTCAAGATTTTCCCCATTTCCTTTTCAACCCAAAGGGCGGGGTTTTTAAAAAGCCTTTTCCCCAAACCCCTCGACCCCCTTCCCCGGCCCGGCCCGCCCCCCAATTTTCCCCCGAAGGTTTAAAATTGGGGACCCGCCCTTTCCTTTCAGGGAAACTTTTTTTAAGGGGAAAGGGCAAAAATTTTTTTTACCCTTCCTAAAAGCCTCCCGGGAAACGGGCGGGCCCCTTTTTTCCGATTCAAACCCATTTTAAGCTTTCCGGGCGGCCTGACCTTTAAAATTTACCTCGGCCCCAAAAAAAGGGCCGAAGGGCCTAAAATTTTTTCCCACGGATTTGGCGCCCTTTGGCCCGGGAAAGTAAAGGCCGGGTTTCCCCTTTTACCCCGGGATTTCCCTGTTTTTTCCCTTTCCTTTCCCGAAAATTTTCCTGCCCAGGTTCGGAAGGGAAAAGGGAAAAGTTTTAAAAATTTCATGTTCTTTTGAAACCGGGCCCAGGAAAAAGGAAATCAAAATTTTTCCGCTCTCCGGCGCCAATCGGGTAAATTGGCCGCACCCGGGCCCCCCCCAAACCCGGTTTTTTTCGGGTTTCCTGGCAAACCCGGGGCTTCAAAAGAAATGGGTTAGGTTTCCCAAAGGGAAAAACCGGAAAGCACCCCCCCGCACGGTTCGCCCACATTTTGGCGAAAATCAAGGGTCCCAAAAGGCCCAAATTCCCGGGGGCCCCGGGGGGGTGGGCCTTTTGGGAAAGCCTTTTTTAAATTTTTTTCCCCTTTTTCCAAAAATTTAAAAAAGGGTTAATCCGGAAGGTGTTGGATTTTGGAGAATTTTTTGGGGTTTCAAAACCTTTTCAAATTTTAAAAGCTTCGGTGCCCTTTTTGTGGGTTCGGCCGGGGGGTGGGGAACCCTTTGAAAAAGGGGCCGGGCCCCCTCTTTCAAAAGTAAAGGGGTTTGGGCCCGGGGGGGTTTAAAAGGGCGGGTTTAAAAATTTAGGGCCCCAAGGGGGGTTTTACAAAAGGGAAACCCCCAAACAAATCTTTCCAAATCGGTTTTTTAAATTTACTTTAAATTTTATCCCAATTTTAAGTTCCCGGAAAAAATCAAATTTTAAAGGGGCCAAAAAAATGAAATTTTGAACCCTTTCCCTGGGTTTTTAAAATTTTTGGGCCCCGTTTTTTCTTTTTTTAAAAATTTTTGGCTTGGGGTTTCCAAAGGGTGGGAAAAATGGATTTTCCAAAAAAATTTTTTTTAAAGGGCAAAAAAAAAAATTTAAAAAAATTAAACTTAAGGGAAACAATTTTTGGGCCTTTCCC
The DNA here is from genome assembly GCA_036326145.1 of Rhagophthalmus giganteus. Taxonomy (NCBI): domain Eukaryota; kingdom Metazoa; phylum Arthropoda; class Insecta; order Coleoptera; family Rhagophthalmidae; genus Rhagophthalmus; species Rhagophthalmus giganteus. Next base: position 7,107 of record JARFJA010000032.1, on the reverse strand, counting down.
GGGCCCCGTAGGGTTTTTTGGGAGGGCCTTTTTCCCTTTTTTCCCCATTTCGAAATTTTTTTATTAAAAGGGATTTTTTAAAAACTTTCCCTTTTTAAGGGGGAAAAAATTATTTAAAAAAATTGGGAAAATTTGGGGAAATTTGGGAGTTTTTTTTGAAAAGGTTTGAAATCCAAATTTTTGATTTAAAAAAAATTTTAAATAATTTTTTTAAAAGAACTTGGGAAAAAAAAATTTTTTTTCCCAAATTTCATCGGGGCCCTCGGGAAGTTTTAAAAAAAATTTGAAAATTTGGAAAGGTTAAAGTTTTAAAATTTTTAAATTAAAATTTTTAGGGAAATTTCCAAAAAAACCCACAAAGCTAAAAATTCCCCCCTCGAAACTTTTTCCTTTAAAATTTTTTTGGGGGTTTTTCCCACCGGGGGAAAAACCTTTTTAAAACAAACCCCCTTGGGTTTCAAAACGGTTGGGCCCCCCCTTTTAAGGGAAATTCCCTTTAAAGTAAAACCTCTTGAAATCCGGGTTTTGAAAGGGGGGTTTCAAAATTTTCCGAAAATTTTTACCTCAAACCGGGGAAAAAGTTTGTTTTGAAAAATTTTGGGACCTTTCCCCCTTTTAACAAATATTCCTGGCCAAGATAAAAAAATTTTAAAAGGGTTTTTGGCAAAATTTTTAAAAATTTTAAAATTTTCCAAGGCCGGCTTTTTTCCATAAAAACCCTTTGGGGGAAAATTTGGACTTTTGGAAAAAGGTTTGATGAAAACCCCTTTCCTTTATTTTAAACCCCCCCTTTTTGAAATTTTAAACCTTTTTTGAAAATTTTAAACCCTTTTCCTTTAAAATTTTTCCCAAAAATCCGGGGAAAAAAAAAAACTTTTAAAGTTTCGTCCAAATTTCCTTTTTTTTCCCTTAATCTTCAAAATTTTTTCAACATTTTTTAAAAGGGAAAATTAAAAAAAAGGTTAAATTTTTGGGGGCCCCCATCCCATTTTGGCCCTTTTAAATTTTTTAAACTGAAAATTTTTTTTTTTTTCAAATTTTTAAACCTTTTTTCATTTTTTCCCGGATTTCCCAAATTATTATCTAAAATACCCCCTCCCCGAACCCGAGGGGTTGGGTTTAATTTTTTTTTAAAAATAAAAGAAAAACAAAGGGAAAACGGGGGCCCTTTGGAAAAAATTTTTAAAGAAAAAAGGGTTTGGAATTTTTTTTTCTTTAAAAATTTTTTTTTTACCGGGAAAATTTTTAAAAAAATTTAAATTTCAAAACCCCGGATTTTGGTTAAGTTTTTAAATTGGGGAGGGCCTTTAAATTTGGGTTTTTTTCCTTTTCCCAAAAAATTTAAAAGACCCAACCCTTTTGCTTTTAAAAACCCAAGCCCTTTTAAATTAATCCCCCACCCCGAAAGGAAATTTTAAAAGGGGCTTTGGGGGTTTTATTAAAAAATTTAAAAATTTTGAAAAGGGGAAAATTAAAAAACCGTAGACCCTTTTTAAAAAAAATCAAAATTTTATGGGAAAAAGAAAATTTTATTTTAAAACCGGGAGGGAAAAATTGATTTTAAAAATTTTAAAAATTTTTTCGCATTAAACCAAATTCCCCCCTTTCGAAACAAAATTTTTAAATTTTCCTAAATTTTTTTTCCAATTTGATAAAAATTTAAATTTTATGTTTATTTTTTTGGTTAATCAAAATTTTCTGGCTTTCAAAAAAGGAAGGGTTTTTGGGAATTTTTTAACTTTTTAAAATTTTTTTCTTTTTTTAAATTCTTTAAAAAATTGGGGGGAAAATAAAAATTTTTCAAAAAATTTTAAGTTTCCCCCTTTTTTTCGAATGGCCCAAAAAACTTTTTTTTTAATTTTTTAAATTTTTTAAAAAATTTTTTAAATTTTTTTTTTTTTGGTTTAAGTTAAAATTTTTTAAATTTTAAAATTATAAAAAATAAAAAAATTCTTTAATTTTCCCTTTTTTAATTTTTTTTAAAAAAAAAAATTTTGGGGAAATCCATTTTAAAAAACATGGAAAAATTTTTTTTTTCCTTTCAAATTTTTAAAAGGTTTTCCAAAACCCGTTTTAAACCAAAAAAAACCAAACCCCGGTTTTCGGGGCGGGGGTTTTGGGGGGAAAATGGGGAAAAAGTTTTAAAACCTTGGAAATTGGAAACAAAAAAAGAAAAGCAATTTTAAAAAAAACCCGTTCCCTTTCCCCCGGAGGGGTAACTTTTTTAAGGTTTTTTTCGAAGTTAAAATGTTAAAATTTTTTAAATTTTTAAATTTTTTTTAAATTCCTTTTTTTAAATTTTCAAATTTTTGGCTTTTGTTTTTTGGGAAACTTTAAATATAAATTTTTAACCCAAATTTTTTTTTTTTTTAAAAAAAAAAAAAATTTTGTTCGAAATTTAAAATGGGGCCCCTTTTAATTTTAAAAAAAAAATCCTAAAAAAAATTTAGGTTATTTTAAAAATACTTTTACAAATATTTTTTAAGGAAACCTTTTTATAATTTAAAAATTTAATTTAAAAAAGATCCAAAAATTAAAATTTTCCCAGGATTTAAAAAAAATATGAAAATTTAAAAGAAAATTTAATTTAATTAAAGAAACCTTTTTAAAATTTCAAAAAATTTTTTAAGGGGGTTTTCTTTAAAGGGAAAGGATTTTTGTAATTTGTTTCAACAAAACCTTTTGGGGAAAAATTTTAAAAAGGGGAAAAAAAATTTTAAAAGGTTTCTTTTTTCCCGTTTGGGGGCCTGGAAATTTTTAAATTTACTAAAAAAATTTTCTTTCTAAAGGAAACTTTGATTTAAGAATTTATTAAATTAAATTTTTAATTTTTTTAAGTTACGAATTTTTTGAATTTTTAAACGTTATTAATTTTAAATTTTGTTACTTTGTTAAATTTTAAAAATAAACAATTGTTTTAAAATAAAAAATAAAATTTGAAAAGTATTTAAAGGTTTTGGGAATTTTTTGTAATTAAAACAAATTTAAAATTTTTTTTAAAAAAAGTATTTTAAAATTTGATGTTCCCTTTAAAAAATTCCCCTTAATTTAAAAATTAAATTTTTTAAAACTTTTGGTTCTTTTATTTAATTAAGGGTTAAAAAACAAACAAATTTTTTAATTTGTTTTGGGGAAATTTTAAAGGCCCCAATTTTTTTCTTGTCCAATTTTCGGTTTTTTTCCCGGGGGGCCCCAAAAAATTTTCCCTTTTCCCGGGCCGAACCCCCAAAGATTTCGGGAAAAAAATTTTTTCAAATATTGGGAATTTTCCCCGAACCCCGGGAAAGTTTAAAATTTAAATTTTAATAAACGAAATTTTTTCCCTTTGAATTTTTTAAATTTTTAAATTTTTAAAGGGGGAAATTTTGGGGAAAAGGGGAGTAAATGGGATAAAACCCAAATTTAACCCGCCCCCCCATTTTTGATTTCAAATTTCAAGGGGAAAAATGCTTTTGGCCCTTTTTTTATTGGGGACTAAATTTTTTGTCCCGAATTTTTATTTAAAACTAAACCGGGCCCCTTGGGGTTTGGAGTTTTCTAAATTTTTTGGGGCCTTTTTTAAATTTTTTTTGGGGGGGCCGTCTTTTAAATAAAATTTTAAAATTTTAATTTATCCCAAAAAAAATTTTTAATTTTTAAAAAAAAATTTAAACTAAAAAATGTTTCCACACCCCAAAAGGGTTTTAAAGGGTTTTTAATTCAAGAAAACCAAATTTTTTTAAACAAAAGAAAAAAGGGACCTTTGCTGCCGTAATTTTATGTTGTTTGGCCACAATCCTTTTTAATATTCGGCGGCCCCTGTCTGTTAACGTTGTTTTGCGACCACTCCTTCTCTTCGCAGATGTTGTTTTGCCACGTTTTGTGTAGGCTGTCATCACAATGGATACTGTCGCTCATGAAACGTTAAACAGTTCGGCCGTTTTCATCACAGATGCTCCTGCTAACCGAGCACCCACGATTTGTTCTCTTTCAAAGTTTGACAGGTCGCCCATTTCACCGTCTGATTGTTAACACCATCGTAGAACAATGCGAGTAGTATACTGAAATATAAACTAGAATGGTTACTACATAAAGTGCGCCACATATACACGCCGCACTGTTCGTACCATGGCAAGGGGCCCAACATAAACAAATATGTAATATTTAGCATGGTGTTCACATTATTTTGTCCATCCCCTGTATATGGTGTATATATTTTATATATTTATATATATTTAAATGGACTTAAAAAGGCGCAACCCCGCCGAATTTCGAATTCAACTAAACTATTACGTACATGTCCTGCGTGCAGACTGACCGCTTGCATCATATTGACGTTGTGAACTGTTGTCGTCGTGACCGGTAACGAGGGCGTAATCGAATGGGCACTGCTGCTTATCACAGACGTTGCTACGGTTTCGCTAATTACTGAAATTCAACGCAAACGTAAATGCGACATAAGCGAACCAGCCGACTGTAAAACAATTTACTTGTGCTAGTCGATTTGGAAGAGACGCTGTTGGCCGCCACCGTTGCGAAATTGCCGGACGCAGGTACTTGGGGTATCGGCGACGTTTCCCTGACGGACGACGATTTGCTGGGCGTACTACTCACTAAGGCGGGCTTGCTGCTTGGCGTCGACGTCGCACTGTTCCCGCTCGAGTTCAACGTCGAATTGCTGCTACTGTTTAGATTTGTACTTGTTGCTCTAATTGCGGTCGGCTTCACCGGCTGAAAATGTGCGAATTCGACTTTGTTGTTCGCGGTAAAGGCAAAAAAAAGCTTAATAATTCACCTTTGGTGCGTCTTTGTACTGATTTTTCTTCTCCTCATTCGAACTATCACTGGAATGATTATATGGAGGATTGCTGAGCAGGGGCGACGACGCGATGGGCGACGAACCTGATATAATCGACGTCGGCGTGCCGCCAGTTTCGTTGCTGTCGGTTGTGGCCGAAGAGGGCAGGCCGACGCCCGACAATTCCACCTCGTCCAGGCCGATGATGTCGTCGTAGATGTATTCGTTCTCTTCAAAATCGGGGTCTTGCGAAGAGTCTATGTAATATTCTATATCATCTTTTATTTGTTTTATCTGAAAATCAATGCTACTTATATCGTTTTCAACTTAATTATTGCCATAAATAGATGAAGACCGAAACTTATATTTATGCAGCAGCATACGACATAACCTCAAACGGCCGAAGTAGAGGCAGTTTCAAAAACGCAATTTAGTAACTGGAAAACTAACACCAACAACACGTCGAACTACGCCACTAAGAGAATAAGCGAGCAAAAATAAAAAACGCGGCAAAGGGCATTTTCATTCAAAAATTCCTCAAAACAAATCGTGCCCACCTGAGATACTTCGATCGACATGTTATCTAACATCCTCAATATCGTCTCCAGCTTTCGTATATGAAACCGATGCTTTTCCAATTTAGTTTTTAATTCGTCTATCCTCTCCTGTTTGTCCTTATCTAATTTTTTTTTCTTATTCGCTAGTAAAGATTCAATTTCACACTCGAAAGAGTCAATCTATAAAATAGAAGGGGGATTAATGGGGCATTATTCGGAGCCGACGCCGAAAACAGACTTGAATATTTAAATTATCGATACACGAGACCAACCAGCTAGACATCTCCTCTCGCTCCTTCTGTGCGGGGTCCATTTTTTGTGCGGCCCCCAGGCCTTCTTTGGAGTAAGCTTTTGTCTTTGTCTCCCTCTCCACGACCTTAAACCTCTCCATTTGCTATAAAAACAAACTCAATTTTTAATAGTTCGATTAATGCTCCAAACAAGTGTACCGTTTCTATTAATTTCCTATATTCCATTAAAGTGCTTTTATCTTTAATCTCCCCGGAGGCAATCCAACTTTTAATTTGGTCCCGCAACCTCTGTAGCTTTTTAATTTCTTTCTTGAGATCCGCTTCGTACTTTTCCTTTTGATTACTATTCGTCGCATTGTGAACCTTTTGCCATATATCTTCGAAAGTTTCGACGCCTTCCGATACCTTCTTCAGACACCGATCGATTTCTCCTAAAACAAACGCGGACCTATCAAAAGTGGCTTAACGTTCGACGATAAAACTTAGGTTAAGTGATGGAAATATCACGATTGCTATATTTTACGGTTCAATCTTTAAATAAGCCTTATTGCGGGCGGCCGTTAATTCGTAACTCACCTTGCAACTTTCTTGTAGCTGCCATGTCTGAGATATGCGTTAGTTGGTCTTCATAATCCACCGATTTTCGGTCGCTATTCGCTCGACTTCCTCTATCGCGCCTATTTCGCGTTTTAAATGATCGCAAAGTAAACAATTATTTTACATCAAAAATTTTCAAGCCAGCCTCTATTCTTGGTAAATTTGCAAAACACAACACCGTTATCTCACTTTTGACACTTCTCTGTCTGTATTTTTCAATGTGACCAACTCAAGTTCGATAACGAAATTATACGGGGAGAAATGTCCCTATAAAGTTACATGAAAGTTGTAATATTGTAAAAACAATTATTTTGGTTGCTAAGCAACCGTACGGTTGTTTGTTTAAAATTGAAGTGTTGCTTAAAAAAAAAACCTTTTTAATTTTAGGTTATGTACATTTTTTTCTTTATTATATTATATATGTATTTATTTGCGTTATTCAGCTGTTAGAAACTTAATTGTGTACTTTATGCCAATAGTGCTTTTTAATTAAGTAATTAGATACTTACCTATTAGTCTAATTACTTAAAACATGTTGGTGCTTACGATTTATATTAATATTTTTACAATTAATTACTCGATATAAAATATACACTATCTAGTTGAATTTCTGAATTGTTGAAAATCAAAAATATACTATACACTATTTAGGGATATTATTACCTAAACGTTACCAACACAACTCTATTCGTACCGAACTTAACCTAAAAAATCTATTAAATTTAACTAAAGTGATTTTTTTTAGACAATTTACCATTTTAATTTGTATTTTAGTGATTATTCGTTAATACTTTAACGCTATTATCAATCAATACGGCTTCTCTCATGTAACTTATCCGTTGTATCATCGATCGCCCCCATCAAAAAAATAGAGGGAAAGATTCGTTTGCATATTATGTCTCAAAGGAGTATAACGTAAGTTTAT